>LNAC01000039.1:3656599-3901212 GCA_002007465.1 Ailurus styani
CACTACCTTTGTGTCTTTAGGATAAATACCCAGTAGTGCGATTGCTGGGTCGTAGGGTAGCTCCATTTTCAACTTTTTGAGGAATCTCCATACTGTTTTCCAGAGTGGCTGCACCAGTTTGCATTCCCACCAACAGTGTAGGAGGGTTCCCCTTTCTCCGCAACCTCGCCAACATCTGTCATTTCCTGACTTGTTGATTTTAGCCATTCTGACTGGTGTAAGGTGGTATCTCGCTGTGGTTTTGATTTGTATTTCTCTGATGCCGAGTGATGTTGAGCACTTTCTCATGTGTCTGTTGGCCATTTGGATGTCTTCTTTGGAGAAATGTCTGTTCATGTCTTCTGCCCATTTCTTGACTGGGTTATTTGTTTTATGGGTGTTGAGTTTGAGAAGCTCTTTATAGATTTTGGATACTAGCCCTTTATCTGATATGTCATTTGCAAATATCTTCTCCCATTCTGTCAGTTGTCTTTTGGTTTTGTTGACTGTTTCCTTTGCTGTGCAAAAGCTTTTAATCTTGATGAAGTCCCAATAGTTCATTTTTGCCCTTGCTTCCCTTGCCTTTGGTGATGTTCCTAGGAAGAAGTTGCTGCGGTTGAGGTCAAAGAGGTTGCTCCCTGTGTTCTCCTCAAGGATTTTGATGGATTCCTTTCTCACATTGAGGTCTTTTATCCATTTTGAATCTATTTTTGTGTGTGGTGTAAGGAAATGATCCAGTTTCATTTTTCTGCATGTGGCTGTCCAGTTTTCCCAACACCATTTGTTGAAGAGACTGTCTTTTTCCCACTGGACATTTCTTTCCTGCTTTGTCGAAGATTAGTTGACCATAGAGTTGAGGGTCCATTTTTGGGCTCTCTATTCTGTTCCACTGATCTATGTGTCTGTTTTTGTGCCAGTACCATACTGTCTTGATGATGACAGCTTTGTAATAAAGCTTGAAATCTGGAATTGTGATGCCGCCAACTTTGCTTTTTTTTTTTTTTTTCAACATTCCTTTGGCTATTCGGGGTCTTTTCTGGTTCCATATAAATTTTAGGATTATTACAGCGATGCCTTTTGAGAAGCTAGGGAAAGCTACAGACTTATCTTGGTGCCCCCCCCAACCCACACACACCGAGCATGCGCACAGGAACATATACAGGGGCTTCCTGGCTCCCCTGAGCCCACCCATGGGTCCCAAGCACTTCATAATTCCTTTCCCAAAGATGTGGCTTCACTTCACCTCCAGAATCAACTCTGAGTGTTCAAATCATGGTGTTCAAACCTCCCATGGCAGGACCCCAACCGCTCTTCCCAGGCCCTTCTGTAGCCCCCCATATGGCCACACATGGGCTTGGGGCTGGCATTCCTGCCACAGCTCTCCCTGTCCCAGCCCCTAACTGCTTCTCAGCTCTCCTTTGCAACTCATTGCTTGAATGAGGGCTTTCTTAGCCATTTCTGCTGGTATTTGCTCTCTTAAGAATTTCGAAGTGCTTGGACTATGATATTCATCATATGATGCTGGCTATGATATCACCTTCTGTGTGTGTCACATGATACCTATCCAGGCCTATGGAGGATAAGTCACTTGAGGGCGGGCAGTGTTCCGAGTCTACCAGGTGTCCCTAGTATGAATAGTACTTAGGGTGCAGGATAATGTCCAATTTTGAGGTTCGATGGGCTTAGGAAATGTGGGAGAGAATATATGCTAAGTGCAGAAAAATCTCAACCACCTCAAGATTGGCAGGGAGCTGGGCAGGGATGGGACTGTCGACTACTGAGACCTAGAGTCCTACAAAGATGGGAGGTGGGGCTTGGGTGTATGTGCTGGAAGACCTCCCCCACCCTCACCACCAGCAGAGCCCCAGACCTTGACACCTTGTGCAGGACTAAAAAGCAAAGGGAAAACTCACAGGGTATAAGATGGCATGAGATGGATTTTTAAAAAAAAAATTGCGATACGTATTCTTTGCATATGGCATTGAGTAAAAAGTTTTCTGGCAAAAAACTACTGTCGTTCATATTTCATGGGAAGCTCTGGGCCTTTATAGCATTTTTGACTCTTTCAGTCTTTCTCTTTTTCTTAAACCAAAGGGTTCTTTGCTCTTTACCGAACAATTTAGGCCTTGTTCTCATTTTTTCACTTGGGATATTTAAAATGCTCTCGGGAAACAGTCCTGCCATTCAGAAATTCCAAATATATCCGTGAACCTTTATTATTCCTCAAGGTTACAGGAATTTTCCTTGGAAACTGTTTGAATTTGAGTGGAAATTTTGCCTTTTACGTCTCCTCTTGCTTTTAAAATGACTTTCAGTGAATTGCCGTCTCTGAACTTGTATTTACTTATTTATTTTGCCACATTTAGTTGGTCTAAATATGCTGTCATTAAAAAACAAACAAGCAGAAAGTAATTTTAGGCCCTCCCCCGAAATTGCCTTTTAAAAATTAACCCAGCGAGCCATTTCCATGTGTCATTTTTTACCTTAACATGAAGCTGGTATTGACATTAACAGATGAAGCCAATGGAACTTAAAAAAGACATCTTTTGGCATCTCTTTTTAACAGTCTGAACAAAACCTCGAAAGCCATTCCATTTTCTGATCCCAGCTTTGTAAATGAGAACCTGGACTATGCCAACTTCTGCGGAGGCGCTCGTCAGAAAAGAATGGGATCTATGGGCCGTGCGGGGTAGAAACGAGGCCCCGCATCTGAGGTGCCGAGGGGCCAACGCTGTCAGTCTCCTTCCTCACCTGACACTCTGGAGCAGAAGACTGACAGCGCTGGCACAGTAACCTCTTCCATACGGCAAGCGCGTCCCAGCAGTCTGTCCTGTCCAGGCACCACGCAAGCTGTGGAGGCCGACTGGGAGCCAGATCCTGCCAACACGCTCGGGGGGTACACCCGGGAGCCAGGAGGAGGCACCGAGTATAGCTCTGCGGGGAACAGAGGCGCCACCTCACTGCAGTGAGCCTGGAAGGGGTAGCGTCGAGAGACTCCAAAAAGGGGGAGACCTCTCGCCTGGCGCTGGCCTGTAACTGAAAGGGGCATCCGGTGAGACCTGACGCAGGCCCAGGCTCTTCTTGCACAGTTGGGTTTGACCAGGTTTGGTGAGCAGCTCACCAGACCTGAGCTCATCATCCTTCCTCCTTCAGTAGCTGTGCATCCGTAACCTGGTGCTGGGGTGGCTCAGCGGGTTCGGTGTCTGCCTTCGGCTCAGGTCATGATCCCAAGGTCCTGGGGTCGTGTCCCACATTGGGGTCCTGCTCAACGGGGATCCTGCCTCTCCCTCTTCCCCTGCCTCTGCTTCTGCTCTCTCTCTTGCTCTCTCAAATGAAATCTTTAAAAACAAAAAAACCAAAACCATCATCTGTGAAATGTGGCTAATAATGTCAGGCCTCCCTCCCTTCAGATCGCTGTGAAGAGTAGGCAAGCATTTGGTAATTTGTAAAATGTTGTCAAACAGAGGTGGGGTGGCATTATGACTGTCTGGGGTTCTGTGTTTAGAGCCTGCACTCTGAGAAAGAGCCCTGGGCTCCAGGCAATTGGCTCTTGGCTTGCATTTACAGAGACATTTGGCTTCATGCTTCTCATTCAAGGCCCATCACCCTGTTCTAGTCTCCTCTGTCCTTCTGCTTCCCCTGGGACCTCGGCCAAAGCACCCCACCTGTCTGTGCCTCAGCTACTCCCTCTGGAAAATGGGTCTGCTCTGTAACTTCACTGTCTCAGGGAAACCCAACAGAGCAAATCACGTTCATTCTCTGAGCAAGCACTTACTGAGGGTCTACTCTGTGCCTGGCACTTAGGGTAGGATTAGGAATCCAAGAAAACCTCTGCCCTAGAAGAAGAGACAGGCAAGTGATTGGTCTGCTCCAGGGCAATGCAGTTGGGTGACACACACACAAAAAAATGGGGATGGGGTTGCCGGAGTGGCTCAGTGGGTTAAAGCCTCTGTCTTTGGATCAGGTCACAATCTCAGGGTCCTGGGATCAAGCCCCACATTGGGCTCCCTGCTCAGCAGGGAGCCTGCTTCCTCCTCTCTCTGCCTGCCTCTCTGCCTACTTGTGATCTCTCTCTCTGTGTCAAATAAATAAATAAAATCTTTTAAAAAATGCCTTAAATATTAAAAAAAAAAAAGGAAAAATGGGGATGATGTCATGGAGACCACCATGAGCCCACATAAGTAGCAGAATTAGAAGGGACCTTTTTCCAACTTCATCTCACTGACTCCTCTGCAAAAGAGCCCATGCTGTACTCTTTAGGGAGACATGGTAAAAACAGGAACCATTCACCCTTCTCAACAGGGTTGCTCTCTGGAACCTGCAGTGCCCCAGGGGGAGAGGTTGGTACACTTCCCCTAGTGTTTGGAGAGTCTTTCATTGTACAGAGAGAGTCCCGAGCAACCCCAGGTGCACCCAGCATGGGGTGGTGTCACACCTGGGCATTTGGCTAACTTGCCTGCTGAAAGATCTTTCTTATTGGGACCAAAGTCTCACTAAGCAGTTACAGTGTTTGATAAGGGGGTAGTGAATGATCAACCCACAGTGAACCCGGGAGAAGTCAGGAGTGGCAGGAGGTCAGCCTTCCCTGACTCACCCACTCGGTGACTTTTCCTGGCCACACCTCCAAGCTGGTGGAGAGGTCTCATCCTGTCCCCCGTCTGCAGCTGAGGGGAGGACGTTGTCTGGATATAGGTTGAGCAGGGCCCTTGATGGCAGGCACAGAGCCAACTGAGTTACACAGAAATGGTTTCTTTTGTTCATGCAGGCATGCATCCTTCCATTTGCTTATAATTACTATACTGAATGGCCTGGACTCATTGGGGTATAACAGGAAAGAGCTTTTTTTCTCTTTCATCACTCTCTTTCCAAACTGTTCTGTCCCATCTTTCACTGGTCAACATCTCAGGCAGATCCCATATACCGTTCAGTTCCTTTCAGGTATTAATGAACTGTTCTCGTGTTGGAGTATTAAAAAGCCTAGTCCAGTATACACTTACAACTGTTTCCCATCAAACCCGAAACTGTTTCCCCTCTCCCAGCTCAGGCTTGACCCAAGCTCAGAAAGGTGGCACCTCCTTTTATCATTGTGTTGTCTCTTGCCTTTCATTAGCTACTTCTGACTCCCGTAGGGCAGAGAGCCGGGAGAAAAGTAAAATTGTCTTTTTACTTAGCTGGGCCTGCAGTAACCCAGCCATTGGTATCTTCTAAATAGATGCTTGGATACTGGGTTTTTCCTTGGTGGGTCCCTTTGATGTGCCCTACCCAACCCAGGGCCTGTGCCTTGAAGTGTCTGCACTCAAACTGATGCCTACCCTGGCTGACTCTTATGATTCCCCTTCATCCCTGGTGCCCATGGGATACTCCACAGGGCCATCTAATGCCAGGTGCACCTCTCTCTGGCAGTAAGGCCCCTGGCTGGTCATATCAAGAGGACTTAAGCCTAGTTACTGTCTGCAGAGTCCACATGGCCCACAGAGAAGGTTTTTACCCATTGTCGCAGCAAACTCTGGAAGTACAGCCTTGCCCGAAAACTTTTTTCCCCAAGATGGTGGCAGCCATGACAGGCTTCCAAGACTATGCAGCTGAGTGAGGATCCACCAGAAAGGGAGATTTTAGTCTCTGCTCCTGGCACCCTCTCCTGTTCTCTGAATGGTCTTCTTGGGGCCATCTTTACTCGGCTCAATGATGGGACGAGCACTCCCTCCCCTTCCCCAATCTGAGAGGAAAAGGGAAATAAATGCACAGTACTTCTTACTAGAACTCCCTTACAATCAACTCGAAACTATGTCTATGTTCACATCTGTTGTTTTGGCCAAATCTTAACAAATCCTACATGGATGAAAGCTGCATCTCTCTTTAGAATCTGGGGTCCCTTGTTACATCTCAACTTTGGGCATCAGCAGAACATCTGAAACAACAGAAACATTCCAATTTAACTTTCTGTTTTTCACTAATCCATTCATTCATACTATGTAGTCACCAAATACCCAGCATGGGCCATGTGTCCAGGGCTTTTGCCAAGGTATGCCCAGGAAGGAGCAAGACTGGCCTGGACTTGGCCTCTTCTAGGTATGTTGGGTGCATCCACCATGTGCTGGCCTCTTGAAACCTCTTCAAACCTCTGCATTTGATTATCTCAATATCCTATCAAGGGGAACTCTGTTATTCTTCACTGGTGCATGACTACAAAGACAGAGCTTCGTGTTTGTCATAATGGTCCCAATTGCTGCAAGATCCCACGTGCCTTTGGAGTTACTGCTAATAACTTGATCATCAGAACTGTTTCGGTCTTGAGTATATGTTGTTGATGTCTGATTCTTTAGCAAGTACAAACTTCCTTATGCGTCTATCTTAATACTAAATAGATTCAAGCTCTGAGACAGGGGTGGTTCTCATAGTCAGAATGTATGCTAAATCCTGGCACCCCATTATTTGAGATACTGAGTTCAGGACTTTTTTCTGTTTGTTTATAGAGTAGTTCAAATTCAACAAGAGGTGTATATGTGTGTGTAAATTGTTCCCACTTTGTTGTGTATTTTCTCTTATTAGATTGAATTTTCCTGGTAGTTTTCCTTTTATCAAAATAAGTAAATAAATAAAGATGCCCCCTTTCTGGAGTAAATGGATAACTCATCAAAATGGTTAATTTAACTTGATTTTTTAAAGGCAAAGTCCTATGTTTTAAAAACACTGCTCCTGTTCCTGGCACTGCCAATCAGAAACATTCAACTTAGAATGTCAACCTTGTTCCTGAAGTTGGATTCTATGTGTTTTGATTTTGTGGGAATTTTTTTTCTCGTCTCATTAAACCTCTGTGTAGATGAAAAGTTTTGATCTCGTCTAGGGGAAAACACCAGAGAATATTGTTGCCAACTATTACATTTTGAAAGTCTTGCTTTCTAACCCTAGTTCCCTGATGTAATATATAAATCTCGTTAACCTTATAAATACGATTTTTCAAGAGCAAGAAACGTCTCCCTTCTTCCTTTATTATGTCTGATTTGCATATGAGCACATAGTCCAACTGTTGGCAGATAATAATATTTTAAAGGGCATTGAAGTATAAGAATAACTACATACTTGCAGATGTGTTATGAAATATACCCTATTAGTCACTTTTTATTTGAAAGGCAGAAAACTAGGTACCTAGCAACAGCATGCCGTCATTCAGGATTAGAGAAAAGCCATTTTACCTCTAGGAGATATTACTGCCCCTTTTGGGGGCTGTCAGGCTAGTACATTTAATTACACAAAAGAGCCTCACAAGAGACTTGGCTGTTGATTGTCCACATGCATGGTGAATGACAGTAATGACATCTCCCAAAGGATGGCTTTTGGCAGCAGTGGCTGACAGGGGGCTTCTCAGTGGGAGCCTTCCAGACAGGTTCACAAGTCAGTCCTGTGTGGTGAGATTTTGAGGCTCTGCTTGAGAACTGTGCTTTTGGTTTGGGAAAGCCACCATCTTCCTCCTCTCTTCCCTTCTGAGTAGATTGGGAGGAGGATGTACACCCCTCACAGAACCCAGAAATAAGGATCCAGCACCCAGTACTCATCCAGGACCCACCTTCCCCTGTCAGCCACAGGGGAGATCATCAAAATCTTAAGCCCACATTAATATCCAAATAGACCAAATTTCTAGAAGGTTCTTTTCTCATACCAGTTAGGACAAGTAAGAAGTAACAGGAGGCAAGCAAAGGTGGTGAAGAGAAGAGAGATCAAACCTAACATTCTGCTGGGAAGAAATTCCTTCAGGAATCCCTACAGGTGCTTGCCACACAATGGAGGCCAAGGCCATTCTGCAGACATTTGCTGAACCCTTATGGCAAATTCAGGGGTTCAGACTGAGGGTATACACCCCTGCACTCAAGCAGTTCCCTTTCAGGCAGAGGAGCTTAGCATCAGAAATGTCCCAGAAGAATTATGTTTTCTCTGCGTCATGGAGACTTTCAGCAGAAATTCACATATGATCAAATCACCGTCTTGCCTTCAAGTCTTTTCTACATTGGTTAAGTAGAAGAGTGTAGAGGGGAGCAGTGCAGTGGGGATTCACTTGCTTGGGGAAGCTGGGGCTTGGGGGAGATGGGCTTCCTTCTGTCCTTAAAGACAAAAAAGGAGAGAAGGGAGGGAGAGAGAGAGAGAAAGAAGAGTACAAGAGCAAAAAAATGGTACCCGTGAGAAGTAGATACTGGTAAAGGTTGCACAACATAGTGAATGTACTTAATACCATTTATAATGGTTAAAATGGGAAATTTTGTGTTCTATATATATTTTACCAAAATTTTAAAAATAGTGTAATATACCAAAACTCATCGAAGTATACATTTTTATGTTAATTTAAACATTTTTACTTTTATTCCAGTATAGTTAATGTACAGTGTTATATTAGTTTCAGGTGTACAGTATAGTGATTCAACAATTCCATATATCACCCAGCACTCCTCATGATGAGTGTACTCTTAATCCCCATCACTTATTTCACCCATCTCCCTAGCCACTTCCCTTCTGGTAACCATCAGTTTGTTCTCTATAGCTTTCTTGTTGTTTGTCCCTCTCTTTTCTTCTCCTTTGTTTATTTTGTTTCTTAAATTCCTCATATAAATGAAATCATATGGTATTAGTCTTTCTTTGACATATTTAGCTTAGCATTATACTCTCTAGCTCCATCCATGTTGTTAATGGCAAGATTTCATTCCTTTTTATGGCTGAGTAATATTCCAGTGTGTGTGTGTGTGTGTGTGTGTGTGTGTGTGTGTGTGTGTGTACACACACACACATATATGTCCCATCTTTATCCATTCATCTATCAGTGGACACCTGGGCTGCTTCTGTAGTTTAGATATTGTAAATAATGTTCAATAAACATAAGGGTATATATATCTTTTCAAATTAATGTTTCCATATTCTTGGGTAAATACTCAGTAACGCAATTACTGGGCCCTAGGGTAGTTCTGATTTTAATTTTTTGAGGAATCTCCATACCGTTTTCCACAGTGGCCGCACCAATTTGCATTTCCACCAATAGTACACAAGGGTTCTTTCTTTCTCCACATCCTCGCCAACACTTGGTGTGTCTTGTGTTTTTGATTTTAGACATACTGACAGGTGTGAGGTGATAGCCCACCGTAGCTTTGGTCTGTATTTCTTTGATGATGAGTCATGTTGAGTATCTTTCCATGTGTTTTGGCCATCTGGATGTCTTTTTGGAGAAATGTCTGCTCATGTTCTCTGCTCATTTTCTAATTGGATTATTTGGTTTTTGGGTGTTGAGTTGTATCAGTTCTTTATATATTTTGGATACTAACCCTTTATTGGATATGTCATTTGCAAATATCTTCTGCCACTCAATAGGTTGTTTTTTCATTTTTTAAATTGTTTCCTTTGCTGTGAAGAAGCTTTTTATTTTGATGTATTTCCAATAGTTTGTTTTGTTTCCATTGTCTTAGGAGACATATCTAGAAAGAAGTTGCTACAACTGATGTCAGAGAAATTACTTCCTTTTTATGGTTTCAGGTCTCACCTTTAGGTCTTTAATCCATTTTGAATTTATTTTTGTGTTTGGTGTAAGAACATGGTCCAGTTTCATCCTTTTGCATGTAGCTGTCCAGTTTTCCCAACACCATCTGTTGAAGAGACTTATTCCCATTTCATAGTCTTATCTCCTTTGTCAAAGATTAACTAACAATGTAATTGTGGGTTTATTTCTGGGCTCTGTATTCTGTTCCATTCATCTATGAGTCTGTTTTCTGCCAGTACCATATTTTTTTGATTACTACAGTTTAGTAATATGTATTACAATCTAGGATTGTGATATCTCTGGTTTCGGTTTTCCTGTTCAAGATTGCTTTGGCCATTTGGGATCTTTTGCCGTTGCATATGAACTTTAGGATTGTTTGTTCTAGCTCTGTGAAACATGCTGTTGGTATTTTGATAGGGGTTGCATTTAATCTGTAGGTTGCTTTGGGTAGTATGGACATTTTAGCAATATTTGTTCTTCCAATCCATGAGTGTGGACTATCTTTCTGTTTATGTCTTCAACGTCTTTCATCAGCGTTTTATTGTTTCCAGAGTACGGGTCTTTTACTTCCTTGGTTAAGTTTATTCCTAGGTATTTTATTATTTTGGGTGTAATTGTAAATGGGATTGTTTTCTTAATTTCTCTCTCTTCTGCTTCATTATGAGAGTATATAGAAGTGCAAGTGATTTATTTACATTTATTTTGTGTCTTGTGATCTTTCTGAATTCATTTATCAGTTCTAGCAGTTTTTTTTTTTTTTAAGATTTTTTTTTTTTTTATTCATTTGACACAGAGAGAGATTACAAGTAAGCAGAGAGGCAGGCAGAGAGAGAGGAGAGAGGAGGAAGCAGGCTCCCTGCTGAGCAGAGAGCCCGATGTGGGCCTCGATCCCAGGACCCTGGGATCATGACCTGAGCCGAAGGCAGCGGCTTTAACCCACTGAGCCACCCAGGCGCCCCAGTTCTAGCAGTTTTTTGGTGGAGTCGTTGGTTTTCTGTATATAGTATCGTGTCATCTGCAAATAATGAACATTTTTCATTTATTATGTTTATGCCTTTATTATGTTGAGTATGTTCCCTCTAAACCTACTTTGATGAGGGTTTTTGTCATGAATGGATATCCTACTTTGTCAAATGCTTTTTCTGCATCTAGTAAAGTGATTATATGGTCCTTATCCTTTCTCTTACTGATGTGGTGTATCATGTTGATTTGCAAATATTGAACCACCCTTGAATAGTGGGAATAAATCCCACTTGATGTAGTGAATGATATTTTTAATGTGTTGTTGGATTCAATTTGCTAATATTTTGTCAAAGATTTTTGCATCTACGTTCATCAGACATTTTGCTTTTGGTTTTGGTATGAGGGTAATGCGGGCCTCATAGAATGAATTTGGAAGTTTTCCTTCCTCGTTTATTTTTTTGGACAGTTTGACTGAATTGTATATTTTAAATGGGTGAATTGTATAGTATCTGAATTTATATGTCAAAAAGCTGTTTTTTTAAAAATGGTATCCACAAGTTGTGTGTATGTGCGTGTGTTTACGTGTGCATGTGTGCACCCACAGGAGAGACTGCCAATTTTTGAGTTAATCATCCTTGCAGAGAAAATGTCCGTGAGGACCAGACAAAGGTAGGGAAAAGAGGTGTAACCTGTCTGCCCATTGTTTACAGGTGACTTAGAGGAAGAAAGACGTAAAATCCGGCAGATGCTAGAGTGATATCATAATAATACAAGCTCCATGTATTTTTAATAAGAGGGAGGGTTCCCACGAAAAAGTCCGTGCCCAGTTCTGCTTTCTCTGTGTACCTTGTTTTCCGAGTCAGAGTCATGGCCAGCTTTGTCCGCACAGGCTCATGAAGGTGTGGCCACTAATGACCCAGATGAAGCTTCTGTTTCTTTTGAAGTATCTGCTTGTGCTTAGGAATGCAACACATCACCTTTGATTATACCTTGAGGCCAAAGTCCCTGTTCCTGGAAGCACAACGCCAAATGTCAAGGTCTCAAGGTAGAGGGGATGCTGGGTGTGGGTCAAAACCTACTGCCCTGCCTGGGAGACCTTTAACTATCATTACCTGAGATTCTTGGTCCGTAAAATGCAGATGATGATACTTCCCTTGCCTTTCCCCTAGAGTAACATGAGAAACAAAATCTAAACATGGTAACATGTGAAAGCTTTCAGTAAACTGTGAATCACTGTCTGCCTTCGTGGAAGTTCTTCTGGGTGTGTGAGAGAAACCCAATAAATATGCAAAAAGGAAGGCACTGGGTTGAAGGATCCTGGGCCACTTCTCAGAAAGCATGCGCAGGAAGGGAGGCGGGATCCAGAAATGGAGTCTGGAGAGTGGGGACCAGAGGCAGCTCACTCCTTTGGCTCCTCTGGTTTTCATTTCTCTCTCTCTCTCTCTCTCTCTCTCTCTCTCTCTCTCTCTCTGCAGACTGGCTTTTGTTCTTCTAGCTTGCAGGGCCAAACGTGGTCGCCCTGTGGCACTGTGATTACACAACCTACATTCAAGCCACGAGCCCAGACTTTTATATTGGGCCCTAATTCAGACTGGTTGAGCCCGGGCTGGGGGTTCACTCCTTGTGTGCTGAGTCATCAGTGTGGGCGGGAGTCCTAAGGCGTAAACTCTGCCATCCTTTGGCCATCACCCTGGGGATGAGCTGGGCAGGTCCCAGGGGAGGTACCCGCTACAGACATTGGGGCAACACCTAGAGAGATGATTACAACAGTCAGTGGAAGAGTGAGATTCGGTTTTAAGAAACGCCCTGCATGGTGTCCCTATCTCTGCTGTCGTCTGTGAGTTCTAGCATGTGAGCTCTGTAAAGGCCGGGCATGGCTGGGCATTGAGGCCCAAGTGAACAAACGTGAGGTTGGAGGGCCCAGTCAGTGAGTGGGGTGAGGCCTGCGGGGTGCCTTGGGGATCCTGCAGCCACCTTGCCCCTCCTTCAGTGTGACTAGACTATTCTCTTGGGGCCCGAGGCATCCATGTTGCATTTCTCACAAAATGTATCACAAATGAGAGCGGGTACAAGTCATAGAAGCTCATCCAAAGCTAGCTCAAACCAAAAAGATTATTTTGGAGCTGCTTTTCCAGATCCTTCTATCCTTTCCCGCCTGCTGCCCTTTGAGTCACTCCGTTGCCCAGCTCTCCACCCAGAGACAGACATGGCGAGTTGTCGGCATTGATCTCCAGTGAAAGGACGGTGGGAAGATGCTGAACCAAGGGCTGGTGATTCTTTTTTATTCCCCCTTCTTTTTCTTTCATTGCCTGTGGTCTGCAATTACCCATTCCCCTCTTGGCCTTCATAGCTGTGAGAGGGTGAGCAGGTGTTGAGAGCAACTTTGTTCTTTTTGAGTCAATCTCATTACGTGGAAGAGCTCCAATTCTCTCTGGGTAGCTGGCAGCTCCTCCAAGGCCAGACCACTGGGCAGAGATCCCAAGAGCAGTGCTAGTCTGTTTGGTGTCACAAGGAGCTGGGCCAGGACTGCTCGTCCCTGCCCCCATGAGCAGGCTGCTTTCAAACAGATGTACAAATAATTGGATGCTTTGGATAGAAAGCAATGGTGTAAGGTAGCAACTCTAGCAGGCTTGCAGAAAAGTAAGAAAGAAAATCTCCAAGATAAGGACACTTCTTTTGTCCCCCTCAGTCTTTTTTTTTTAAATAAGATTTTATTTATTTATTTGAGAGGGAAAGGGAGAGAGGAGCAGGGGCAGGGGCAGAGGCAGAGGGAGAAGCAGTCTTCCCGCTGAGCAGGAAGCCCGATGCAGGGCTCGATCCCAGAACCCCGAGATCATGACCTGAGCCGAAAGCACACCCAGGTGCCCCTGTGCCCCTCAGTTCTATGCCATCCCTTGGTCTTGTCTGTCCTCCTCTGTGGCTGAGCACAGGTGAGCCAGTGACTTAGCCCCAGCTAGCAGACCTCCTTCTGCTACTATCAAAGAAACTGGCGATGGGAAGGCCAGGTGGAAGAGGGAGGGGAGGTGTGCAGAAGACCAGGCCTTTTCCTCGCCCAGAACCTAACTGGGCAAACACATTGCAGTTCCCTGCAAGACTTCGCCTTTAAGAAGCCACAAAGGTAAACAAATATATGATTACATTCAGGGCCATTTAATAATAGTAATTGGTATCTGGTCCCGCACTAGTCACTTCACATTGGTCAATTCATTGAATCCTCCCAGTGCTTCGAGGTAGACACTTTCATCAGTCCATTCTACAAATGAGAAGCTCCAGGCATAGATTGGATATATGGGCACCCAATTTCTCACAATGAGTAAGAGGCAGAGCCAGGCTTTGAGCCCAGAGAGCCCATCTCCAGAGGGCTACACAAACTCTCTCCCGTGTC
The DNA here is from genome assembly GCA_002007465.1 of Ailurus styani. Classification (NCBI taxonomy): domain Eukaryota; kingdom Metazoa; phylum Chordata; class Mammalia; order Carnivora; family Ailuridae; genus Ailurus; species Ailurus styani. The sequence goes on from LNAC01000039.1 coordinate 3,670,441, forward strand.
CACAGCCTCTTGGGATGCAAATAAAGCACAGAGGACAGGATGGAATCAGTCTTTGCTCCTGTGGGCCTGTGATAATTTGCTTGATTAAAAGATGCCACTAAAGAGGAGAAATATTTTAAAAATCTAACCATTGGAAAAAGGACTTTTAGTGGCTAAACATTTCAAGACTGACCCAAAGCTCAGCTCAGTTTGTGATGCTGCTCTCTTCCCACGGGAGTAAAACCGGCCATTCTCACTGCCATTAACATAGAGGAGCTGTGACCTTGACGTGCAAGGGCGTGCAAGAGCAGGAGGGAAGTGGACTGTTATTTAAGCCCTGTGATCTGAAGGGAGGGGCTGGAAAATGAACAAAGGTGGGAATTATTCCATAGCAGCTCAGTGACGTTTATTGTGATTTACAAAGCTGTGAACATATGGTAACTACTGGAAGCACGGAAGGGCAGTTGGAAATGGGTAGATTTAAGGGCAACAAAACCAGCCACTCATCCTCCACTACCACCACCCCCCCCCCACGCCTTGGCTGCTGCTTCACCCACAGCCCAGAAAATGCAGTTGTCTTGCTAGCTGTTTTTGCTCCCAAATCTGCAGGAAGCCCAGGAAGAAAGGCCAGGACAAAGTAGCCCCTTTTCCTTAACCCATCCCCCTATTCTTAGGTGTAAAAGTCTCCCCTTCCTGCAAAAGAAGTTGGTATTTTGGTTCCCAGCCTTGGTGTTTCTAATGCGCTGTGCCCTTCCCTGGTTTTTGCTGGATCTTGTTAAGTGCAGTCTTTGTTTCCAGCCTGTGGCTGGATGGGGAGCTGGAAACATGGGGATGGCACTTTGTCTGGGATCTCCAGTGGCCCTTGGGAATTCAGGATGAGCACTGTTTCTCTTGCCAGATGAGGGAGCCCTACTGTGTGCTAGGCAACAACCACCCTCCCTGTTCCCTCCTGCTCTGTTCTGCCTTCAAACCCTGTATCTTCCCACTCTCTTCTGAAGCCTTTGGGAGTCGCCAGGTGATGATGACTACTGTCTTCTCTGTGCCTGGTGCTGATCCACTTATCTTCTGTCTTAGTCTGTTCAGGCTGCTATAATGAAAGTACCAGAGATTGGGTGGCTTCTAAACAACAGAAACTTTCTTCTTTTTTTCCCTTTAAAAAAATTATTTATCTGTTTGTTTGTTTGTTTATTTAACCAAATAAGCCCACTGGCTTTATTTACTTTTTCTTTAAAGATTTTATTTCTTTATTGGACACAGAGACAGTAAGAGAGGGAATACAAGCAGGGGGAGTGGGAGAGGGAGAAGCAGTCTTCCCACCAAGCAGGGAGCCCAATGTGGGGCTCAATCCCAGGACCCCAGGATCATGACTTGGGCCGAAGGCAGACGCTTAACGACTGAATCACCCAGGCGCCCCTCTTTTTTATTTTATTAATTTTTTTTAAAGAGAGAGAGAGAGAACACAAGCAGGGGGAACCATAGAGGGAGAGGGAGAAGCAGGCTCCCCACTGAGCAGGGAACTAGTAGTGGGATTCAGTCCCAGGACTCTGGGATCATGATCTGAGATGAAGGCAGATGCTCAGCCAACTGAGCCACCCGGGTGCCCCCCAGAAACTTATTTCTCACAGTTCTGGGATCTGGGAAGTCTACGGTCAAGGTACTGGCAGATTCCATGTCCTGTAAGAACCTACTTCCTCCTTCATGGATGGCTGTCTTCTTGTTGTGTCCTCACATGGCAAAAGGGTCAAGGGGGTTCGGTGGGTTTTTTTGGTATGTTTTTGTTTTTGTTTTTGTTTTAATAAAGGCACTAATTCCATTCATGAGGACTCCAGTCTTGTGACCTTATCACTTTCTGGAGTCCCCACGTCCCTAACACCAAACATTGGGGTTACACATTTCAGCTGATGAATTTGGGTCAGGGCACACACATTAAGTCAGTGGCAGCCTCTCAGACAATCTGCATGTCTTTCTCTCCTGAATTGTAAGCTCATGGAGGTTCAGAACCACATGTTCTACTTGCTGCCTGCCTCACACCATCAGGTCGTGCCTGCTGTGTCCGTGAGCACGCTCATCTCTGTGTGCTCCAGGCTGAGTGCACTGTGTCTCATCAAGAAACGAATCCGCAGCTTCTTTCCATTTTCAGAATCCTTTTTTCCTAACTACTAAGTGTTAGGTTAGTAGTTAGTAACTACTAAGTTACTACTAACAACTAAGTGGCCTTGGGAAGTAGGGGCAGTCCTGGAACAGAGACCAGTTTTGCCCCCATCCGAGTGAGAGAGTTCTGAAAGTCAGTTTCATAGGTAAACTCAGGCTCCCCCAGATACCTGCCCTTTCACATAACAAGCTATCCCAGAGGGATCAGGCCAGACAGCAACTTCTTATCTAAGCACATCTCTCTAGGAAGTCCCATACAGAGAGTGCTAGTTTCCTATGCAATTTCCACTCTCTTTCTTAGTAATGGAGTCCCAGTGCCATTCTAGGTGGCATGCATCCAGTGAAAAGACTCTCTTGTAGAAGATGAAAGTAGAAATTGTTGGATGGGACCTCTGGGAAAGCTTTTTGTGCCATTCCATCCTACCTGCTTCCTGTCGTTTGGGATGTGGATGTGATGGCTGGAGCTGCCACAACCACATTGAGGCCATGAGGAAAAGACTAGAAGAACCACAAAGACTCAGCCCTGATTTTCCTGATTTCTTGATTGAACCAGTAATTTCCATGTCTGCATTTCTCATGATGGTGGGGGGGGGGAGAGCCTTTATGTGTTTAAACCACTTTAGGCAGTTTTCTGTGTCTAGCAACCAAAAGCAATTCCTAATTGATACACCAAATTAGAATGTAGTTCAGTGATACTCAAAGGCCTTAGCTATAGAGAATTGAGCTCTTATGAAGCCCCAGTTCTCAGCATTTTTCCCTTTGCTGACAAACCCTAGTGTTACTCTTCTCTGAGTTAAGTGACATCCTTTTTGGTGCTCCCAAATTTAACTTCTCTGGTGAAAGTGAAACACGAAAGCCACTGGGCTCCCTCCCGAGAAGCATTTTTTAGGAAAGCAAGTCATCATTTCCCTTTGACGTGTAGTCACCTGCAAAAGCATTGCTGATACCATGCCCGTGAGCTCCATGTTGAAGTTCTGCAACATCTGGCAGCTGAGATGCTACTTGCTTTTTTAAGCACAAGTAAAACCAAGCATTCAAATGTTCCCAATTTAGCCTACTAAGCATAATGTTGGGTGTCTCTACCTTGGCCCACAGCTGTCCGCAATTCAAAGCTCTCTCTTCGACAGGCATTTTTCGTGTTTTTAGTCTGTGCATTCTCTTCACTCCCAACTGTGGCGAGGTCGCATCAGAGAACTTTCAGAGAGACGACCGCTGTGGTGTCTTACCAGGAGTAGGTGTTCAAAATCTCTCTTTGGGGATGGGGTGGTGGGAAGGGTCCTCAGAAGAGGGCAGAAACAGCTGCCTATGAAGCCAGAAGCCCCATTTGCTATTAACGCCCTTTAAAGAGCTTCCTCCACTCTGTAGCTAGGCCCTCCGGTCAGGTAGCCAATTTAAGTAGTTGTGGGGCCAAGGCAGTGATGGCGGCAGAAAAGGCAGCTCCCACCTTCTTTCTGCTTCCTACCTGGGTGGGCTGAGAAGCCAGGTCAGTGGGTGGCAGAATTCTGGAGCAGATGAACTCCATCCTCAAAGGCCAGCCATAATTTGTCAATCCTCCCATCCACCAGTGATGCTGCCCAGGGCCTGAGGGCTCTTAGACCGCCCTTGACCTCCCGACATTGTTTCTCCTGTCAAGCTCCCCGTTGAGTTCTGCCTTCTGCCTCAAATGTGTGGAATCAGATTTTATCCGCAGTAGAGGGGACCTCAGAGATGGCCTCCGCTCACTTCTTCATTTGACACATGGATACATTGAAGTCCATGGCAGAGAGATGACCTATCTCAGGGCTCATCACTGGTGGGTGGCCTAGCTTGAGGTCCTGGCCCCAGGCCAGCAGGTTTGACGAGGGAACAAATGATAGCTAATTCTTATATAATGTGTACAATGTGTAAGGTCCATTTTAAGATATGGGTACACACACAGAGGCATATTTAAGCTTTCCCATTTTATACATGAAGGTTATAAGGCACAGAGAGGTTTAGTAACTTGTTCAGAGTCACGGGTATTAAGTGGGAGAGTGAAGATCTGAACTCAAGCATCCTGGCTCTGTTCTTGGCATTATACTGACATGCTAATGTCCAGACCTTGACTATTCACATCAGGTCTGGATGAGGGATCCTTAATAAGTTCCTTGGCCAGAGGATTACTGGCTTAATATCTTACCTCTGGAGGAGCATTTTCCAAAACATGACAACAACAGGTATTCAACCAAAACAAAAACAGGAATAAATTCCATGGTTAAGTAAATTTGCAGTATTGTATGAAACCATGTTAAACAGGGTCTTGTTTTTGTTTCTGTTTTACTACAGAACTTCTCAGAGCCTTAATATACTACTGGACATTGTGAATTCTCTAAGAATGTCTAAAAGCATCTGCTAAACTTTTCGGACCACAGAATCTTTTTTGATGTAGTGATGTCATCACATATCACTTGGCCTCTGGAAATCTCAACTGAATGAAAAAGACAAATTGGGTCTTATTATGGAAATAGTTTTGATCTCAACAATCTCCTAAAATGGTCTAAGCCTGCCCCCACTCAGGGTTCCCTGGAACACACTTTGAGAACTGCTGTCCTAGAAAACCATATTAAAAAAAATAAGACTTGAAGCACATTATCATGGGGCCAGATATTTTCTTGCCCCTTGCAAAGGACAATAGAGAAAAGCAGATGAAGAATGTGGATCTGTGTTTTGAGAATCAGTTGCTCATTCTACTAATTCCTTATTTCCTTTTTTCTTTCTTCCCTTCCCTCCTTTCTTCTTGTCATTTAAGAAGTTTTGTTCCACAAAGGATTTAAGGTAGCTTACTCTTTGGTAAGTCAACATTCTTGTTGACGTACTTAAGTCAAGTTTTATTATTTTGGTGAGACTCCTGACCTTCTACCCTATCCCTTAACTTCTCCTTTACCAGCATCCTGTAGGTCAGCCTGGAATTTCTATCATTAGCATTTTGTTTATTTGGGTGAGGCCATGTCTTTCTAGAAAGAGGCCTGAGCTCAGACACAGCTTCAGTCTGGGGAGAGGTGTGAACACATTGGGCTGATACCTCCTCAGTGTGTGTGAGTCACTCAGGTTACAGAGCCGATCCAGGGAGGGGATCCTGAGGGATAGGGAGTCAGGTGGGGGGATTACTACAGTGGGTCCCTGCATGGAATCCTGCAGAATGAGTTTCCATGATAAGAAGTAGCTGCTCTTTCCTTTTCAGGGAGATGTCCAAAGATGCATTTTGTTCATTTAACAATTTTATCCAGGTCCTGCCCTTGATCAGAGGTCATTGTGTGTTTACCCTAGACCAGAGGTCTTTGAACCTGATCTCAAAGCTCAGGTCAAAGCCAATGTGGCATTTTGGGTATTGCACTCAAATTCGACAACCCAGACCAAGGGGCAGAAATGAAATGTGCTTCGAGTAGGTGGTCCAGGTTCTCCCCCTTGGGATACTTGCCCACAGCCATGGAGCATCACCCTTTGCTCACAGGCAGGGAAATCCCAGGAGGAAGCTCCTTTCTCCAGATGGAGAATCAGAGGCTAGAGGGGATCCTGAGTATCCTCTCCCCCGTGAGAATACCACCACTGCCTTCCATCTTCTTGGGTCTTAGGGCTCTGACAGTTTGTCATTGGCAAGTGAGAGGTCATGCCTGTCAGGCAATGCTAGCTCTGAATCACTAAACTCTTCCATGCTTGTCATTGTTGTGCTCCCTGTGCTGGATTCAAGCTCCAACTGCGTGCAAGGTGAGTCCTCTGCTGTTTGCCTGGTCTTGTATGGTTGGTGAGGTCAAGGTAAACTCATCCAACTAAATATTTTATAAAAAACAAAACAAGTTGATTAGTTTTTCTACATATACTAGTATGCACATTAGTAACATATACTCCTTTTAGAACATTTAGAAATGTTCTAAAAACATGAGAAAATGGAAAAGTCATCTGTAACCCTATTACCCAGAAATAACCACAGTCTGTTTTAGCTAGAAAACCTCCCTGCCTGTCCTTTCTTTCTCTAGCTCTGGCTTCATACCCAGCTGCATACCCATGTGAAGGTCCCAGATGGGATCCCTATGTGGCCAGAGTTCGGGCCCCTCCCCCCACCCCACCCCCTGCATTGATTGGCAGTCCCAGTCTGTGTAGGGAAGAGGCCAGGTATTGTATTTGGATTCTCAGACCCGGAGGGTAAATGGAGTGGACAGCATGGAATCTGGCCCCCTTTCTGCCTCAGGGGTGTGTTTGGCCCGGGGGAGAGAGGAATGCACACCACAGTTCTGGGTGGAATTTAGTGTGGCTCCCTCCCAGTGAGAACTGGAACTACAGCTCTGCTCAGACAAGTGAATGGGAGGGAGGATGTTCATTCTCAATAATTCTTGAAGCTACTCTTTCTGGTCTTGGCACACCGTGGTCATGGAGTGGGGACTCGGGCGGGGATCCCCCCCTCTTGGCCAAGTGCCTGCCATTCCGAGTCACGGTTCCTCCAGCACTCACCACTGATGCTACTTTGGTCTTCCTTTTAGATTTCTTAGTTCAGAGTCTATATTTAGTCTTTTCTGCACTAGAACACCCATGGTAGTTAAATATGAAATCAAAGACGTCACAAACCAGCAGCCTACTACTCCATGGAAAATGTTTGGAGAGACATGAGCATTCACGGGCTGGGATGAATCACCACAGGTTCTCAGCATCCCACCATCACTTTTCATTCTTCAAATTAAGCAGGGAAAGAGCCGGGGGAAGCTGGGCTCTTTCAAGGCCAACACCAGCCAGCTAGAGTGAGACTCCTCTCTGTTGGCTCAGCCTCTCCCCGGGCAGCCCCTGCTGCTTTATGTGTTTGTTTTGCAATTAGTGCTAGAAGGAGACTCATGGGGAAATTTTTGCTTGGGGGCCCAGAATTTATATGTTAGAACTGCTCCCCCTCCTTAGAGCACCAGCTTTTGTAGGAGGGTTTGAAAGCAATAGCTCTCAGTACTCTTTCCAACAAGACTCTCGATACTAATCCTTAGTGATTTCAATATCCACAAACACGGTCCTTCCCATGCCTCCCAGTTCCTCGACTTCCTCTCCTCCAGCAATCTTGTCCTTTATGGTATTGTGGCCACTCACACCCATGGCCATGCCCTCGACCGTATCATTACCAATAATTGTGCTTCTTCCATAATTTTGATTTCAAGCATCCTGCTCTGCTGTCATAATTCCTCCTTCCCGCTCAGTCCCCTGCTCTCTTCAACGATTCTTCAACCTCACTGAGCTCCACAGTTGATTTCCCACCTTTTCACTGTTCCTCTCCACCCCATCACTGGCCACAAGTCCTCACTGCCCTCCTTACCCACTTGGATTCTGTGGTCCCTCGTGAGCCCCCACTCATCAAAATACAATCAACTCACTTTGACCCCTCACTCCCTTCATTGTACCTTCCTGGAAAAAACCATGACCTTGGCTGAACCTACACTTTGTCCACTACAAAGTCCAGTGACCTGGACAGCTGGGTACGGCTGCCTGATCTTACTTTAAATTCAGCACCACAGCCGCTGGTGGGTCCTTGGTGCTCACCTGCACTCCTCTTCATTTCCCTACACCACTACTCTCCCATTCTACAAGACAGTGATTTCACATTTTCTCTTCCCTGCATCTTCCTCCCCGTCATCATTCTCAGTTGATGGCCTTGCCTCCTAATCCACTGAGATAATAGGTCAATGAAGCAAGAAGTTGCACGTTTCTAACACTGTACCCACCTACTCACCCTCATCTTTGCCTGTCCACTCTGCCTTCTCTTCTAGGAAAGGGTGAATTCCCAAGCTTCTATCAGTGCTACTCAAGATGTGGTCCTTAGTCTTGATTGGCAGCATCAGCATAACCTGGGAGATTGTCAACAAGTAAATTCATCAGCCCCACTCCAGACCTGCTGAATCGGACTCTCTGGGGTGGAGTCTGGGAATCTGTGTTTCAGTGGCCACTCCAAGTGATGTTTATGCATGATGAAGTTTAAGAAGCATTGAGTTAAGTTCCCTTCTCTTGCACCTGCTCAAGGATGTCCCTCTGGAGGTTACCACCTTTCTTGTGCACCATCACACTATCCCCCTCTCTCTTGGATCATTTTCTATTATTGTATAAACATGCAGGAAACAAAACAAAACCTCCCTTGATCTCAAATCCCACTCCAGACACCACCCCATTTCTCTACTTCTCTTTTTTTCTTGAACTCCCCTCAATCAGTCTTTTGGTCCTCCTAGACCCCAAAACTGATCGTGCTAAGGATGTTATGGTAGAAATTGGCCAGATGGTCACAGAACTGTTTCCTCTCCCTGGGCACACAAATAAATGATGTTTCTCAATTTCTTTGCATCTAAATGAGACCATGTGACTAGTTCTTGCCATTGGAATGTGAGTGAGGGTAATGTGCCAGCTGCAGGCTGAGGCATTTGAGTATGGGTGTACTTCCATATGACTGTCCCTTCCCTTTCCAAGGTGACTCTGGAGGCCATACATGGAAGATGGAAAGAGTTTGACTACCCAAATCACCACATGGAAGCTCATCTACTAAACACTTGACTATAACATGAAAGAGAAATAAGTTTTTATTGTGTTAAGTCACTAATTTGGTGGTTATTTGCTTCAGAAGTAAGCCTATCCTAATAAAATTACCAGTGAGCTCCAAATTTTATTTCACATTTTATTTTCACATATGACCAAATAGCAGCATTTAGCAAAGTTAATCAGTGGTTCCTTCTTGAGAAGTTTTCTTCACATACTCTTTAGGCCTTTTTTTTTTTTTTTAATTTCTTAACTCCCTTTAATAAATCCTTTGCTCATCTTCCCTTGAATTCAGCCCAGAATTCAGTCCTTAACACCTCTTTTCTATCAGTACTCACTCTTCTGGTAATATTATCCTTGCCCTTGGCTTTATATACCTTCTCTACAAAGATATTCCCAAGTTTACATCTCTTGCCTGGACCCAACACTTGCTAATCCAATGGCCTGCTAGACCTCTCCACTTGACATCTAACAGACGCCGCAGACTTAGTGTATCTGAAATCATTCTGACATCTTTCACTCTATTTCACCCATAATCTTCCTCTTTTCAGAGAAATGCTAACTCCAAAACTGCTAACTTCCAACTGCTTAAGCCAAAAGCCAGGGACTAATCCTTTTCCCACATCCCATTATTATTGATTCCTGTAGGTCTTGCTTTAAAAATATTAAGCTCCTCCCCTTGCCCTCACAGTGCTCTGTCACGGTGCAAGCTGCCACCATCATCTCTTACATTGTCACGCAGTCCCCTGATATTCTCCCTACTCATATTCTTTCCTGCCTACATTCTGTTCTCAGCAGAACAGCCAGGAAGAGCTTTATACACGTAAATCAAATTATCTCACTTTTCTGTTTCAACCTCTCCCCCTCCCCTGACACTCAGTGTTTTCCCAGATCACTCAGTATTAAAACCGAAGTTCTTAAAATGGCTCTCAGCCCCTGCATGAGCTGGATCCCCATAACCTCTCTGACTTCATCTCCTCTGACTCCCTCCTTGGCTCACTCTATTCCCGTAACACTATCTTCTTTGCTGTTTCAAGTACACTCTTGCCCAGAAAACACTTGCCCAGATAGTCATTTCTCACTATGTCACTTCCTTCAGACCCCCAGTCAAATTTACCTTAATGGTGTCACCTTCCCTGATTGAAACTCATGCTCACCTACACCTACACTCCTTGTGCCTCTTGGCGCTTACCACTACTGGGCACACCCTATATTCAATTGTTTATTTGTTTATTGTTTTCCCACTCCCACCAGAATGTAAGGGGAGCATGAATTTTTTTATTCTGTGTCCTCAGGACAAAGAACAATGTTTGGCATACAACAGATGCTCAGGAAATAATCGTAGAAAGAATAAATGAAAGGATGAATAGCTAAATGGTCCCCTATAGCCTATTGGCCCAGGTGAGGAAGCATGCCTCACCAATTGACTGTTGCATGTGTGCTTCATTACTGGTGAATCTGGAGCTCTTTCTTGCTCTCCCAGAAAAGAATCTTGTCTTCGAAGCCACTTGTGTATTCAACTTTGAATTGTCCTGGGAGACTGGTCTACCTTCTCCTAGAGTTGGCCTCACAGATATTTGGTGACATCCTATGTGAATCTCCAGCACAGATTCTTGCTCATGAGACTCCAGGGCTCCATTTTACACTGGGGAGAAGGGGGAGTGGGGTGGGAGGTGCTGATCCCCCAACCTATTCTCCTACCGGGAGTACCTTGAGTTCTAAGCAGGAGAACAATGGGCAGCACTGGGTTCTACCTTTGAAAAAGTACAGATAAGAAATCGTGAAACCTTCAGAAGAGAGGATGGAGATTTGGAGACCAATTCAGTCACAGTCTTAAGGAGGGATGAGCAAGATTGGGCAGGTTTCTAGGAGGTGCTGCTTCCTGGTCCCCCCACCCTGCCCTTCAACACTCTCTCTGGGAAAGGTTGTTGGAACCAGAAAACACACATGCTTGGTGGATGAAAAGCCTGTTTATTCCTGGTACACTGGACACTTTGTTCAGGAATAGTTCATCCATTTGAAAATATTGCCCTTGTAATGGTGCCAAGGTCGTTGCCTGCTGGGGTTATCAGCAGAGTACGTGCCAGCTCTGACTGGGGTATTTTAATAGGTGTATCATTTCCCTGCCAAAGTGACTACGGAACATTGCATAGCTAATTTGTATTCAGTGCTCTCCCTGCATGCATTCTTAATATTCAGTTTTTGTTGGGACTTTAAGAGGAAAAAAGAGAAAGAAATGAATAAATAGGTTAGGATACAATGAACTGCTTTAAAAAGGAATTTTAAGTGGTACTGAGTCATTTTGGAGTTCTCTGTACCCATTTGATAACAATAAACGTTGCAAAGCATCGGATAGTTTTCAAAAAAAGAATATATTCATTCTCTTCCTTTGATGCTTAATTCAACCCTGTAAGGTAGGACAGAGTGGTTCCCTATTTTAGGTGAGAAAACTGAGATAAGTAGAAATTAAATGCCAGACAAGGTCAAGGATTTAAATATGGTGGAATGAGCATTAGGGCCCAAGTCTCTTAATGTTTAGATCAGATCATGTCCATCCCATTGTGGCCAGCTGGGCAGATAGAAGGAGGTCCATGGACGGGAAGGATCTGGCTGCGTTTGGTCAGAATCTCTTGACGTCTAGAAGTGAAAGTGAGTGGAAAGCAACTTTGTTATTTACTAAAGACCTCTGTGTCAGCCAACTTAAGGTAATAAACACAGATTCTTGTTGTGAAATCTGTGTGGAGACCCTGCCTGCTGAGTGGTTGATGAGCACCCACTCAGGCATAGCAGGGCCTGTGGGAGGTATGCAACCTCCCATGGCGGCCCCCTGGCACTGTGGGAGAATCTCCACCTGGACTTCAGGAGAAAGGAATTCCAGTGCCATTTCCATAGTGCCTAGGTCAGCTGTGTGACCTTGAGCAAACTCCACATAAGACAAATTTCATCACATCTGCTCACTCCCTTGGTTTATCCAGCCAAATTTTATTGTAATGTCACCGATACAGAAATAAAAGGTAGACCCATTGAGTTTATGAATGCCACGCTGCTGGAGAGTGTAGCTGCTAATGACACATGATAGATCCTGTTTCTAGAAGATCTTGAACCTGGTGAGAACACCGGGATGAAACCTCTAAGGCAAATGGGCAGAACCATACTCAGGTTTAACAACAGTGGTCCAGTGGCAGCATTGGTTATTGATCCATAGCTTTCTTACTCTTGGAAAGGATTTGGGAAAGCTAAAGTCACGTGGTTGGACTGGAGAATATTGAGGAGTTTGAGTTGACTGGAGGCTCAATATGACTGGGGTTGACAGTGCAACCTGAGGCTCCAGGACAGAAGTGTAGGGTCTAGAAGGACTCATCTGGACTTTGCACGCGTAGCCATGTGAACACTGGTTTCCAAAAGGGTGCTTTTTAAGAGAGTCATTGATGAATTGCAGGGGAATACTCCTTGGGGGGACTTGATGGTGGTCTTTATATAATTAAATGGTCAGGGAGATGAAAAAATGCAGATTTGGAAAGCTGCAGGATCAGAGCTGGGCCAGTGAATGGAAGCTAGAGGGAGACAGAATTTAGCTATAAAAGTAGGGGTGGGCGACCTGGTGAGGGGGTGAGCTCCTTCCCATCAGATGTGCAACAGCTTGACTTCCTGGCAGGGACTGTGTGTGGCTCCCTGTACCGTGTGGGATTGGTGCTAAGGGAAGTCATTTGATTGACACTAGCCATCGAGGAGAAAATGTGTGTGACACAAAATATAAATGCTGGGCGCAGGCTGCCCCATCTGAGAGAAGAGCTGTAGAGGCTGTCTGCACCTGCCTTCATCAACACACACTCCATTATTCCCAGGTTGAGAGAGAAGTTTCTGTCTACACTCACTCTTCACTGGTCTTAGATTCAGTTGCTATACTCTGCCCATCCCTCTGGACGTGATACTGCTTAGACAAGACTTTCGAGTGTGTTTCATTTCCCTTTCACCACTGAGGACGTTGGAGTTCCCAAAACTGCAGGGTAGGGAAGAAATTCAGAGGCAGCTCTTTGTAAGAGCTCACCCTCGAGTGTGTGTATCTGTTCTAAGTAAATCAGGTAAATTGGAAGCTTTTCGAACATGAATTGATTGGTGTGTGTGTCCTTTTTGTAAGAGAGCAATAGAATTAAGGGTTGAGGTTTTTCTATTTTATTTTTCTTTTTAGAGATTTTGTTTGGTTACCTAATAGATCAGCCGAGCTAGCCTGGAGGGAAAAAAATGTATCTTTCAATCAGAACTATTTGGGTACATGAGTAATGAACTGAAAGCTGTTGGCAAAATGAAGCTCACCTCTTAGGTGGAGAACTCCATGGAAGTGATGCCCAAAGCTTCAGGGATGAAACCAGATAGGTTTCTGCCCATGGTACCTTCCAAAGGGTGTATTTGCATTTTGGCAGGAAAATACCAGTAGCATGTACACCCATGCTGTTTGTTCCTCATCACCCACAGTTGGGTTTCATCTGGACTCCCTCCCACCCCTAGCCCATTGTCCCTCGCTCTAAGAATTGCTACTGGCCCTGGCCAAGGGTGTGCTTCTGAGCCAGGTTTACATCCAAAGACCTTGTCCCACCTTTGACTGGGGAGAACCCATCTACAAATTGGGCTGGACCAAGCAGACTGTCTCCTGGAAAATGGCATTGGGCCTGGCCAGCCTGGTGGTCAGTGGCTGCTGGAGCTGGGCATGAGATGGAGGCAAGGCTGAACCAGCTATTTCTGACCTGTACCTTCAATCAAACCCCGCCCCCCACTCCACTGTAAGAACTAAGAGAAAGCCTGCTGAGGACATGGGTGCCTCCCTCCTTCCCCTCACTAACTGTGATTTCCCTGGGACGTGATTGGTAAGAGTGAGTTAGTTTTCACTGAATTCCACCACAGTAAGAACTGGGGTGCTCTTGGAATTTATTAGACTCTGTGTCATGGGAAGTACATATAGGTGGTTTTGAGTTCAAACTGAGAGTCATGAGCAGGCGTTATAACCTTGAACTGTGTTTGAGATACGCTGTTTTCTTAAACTTTGAGAGGTTAGGAGTCAGGGGCTATGTTAGTGACTAATCTCACAGGGCTCCCCAAAGGTTTCCTTTTCAGTTTTTTAAATAATAGGCATGCTTACAGGGCTGATGCTCATTATTTTGATTCAGGTACTAATGCCTTACTCTTCTGATTGCTTTTGCAAAACATTAAAACTCATTCTGAGGTTGTCTTTTATAATTTTTAAGACAGATGGTATATTGACAAGAAATTATGTTTGGCTGTGAGTAACAAAGACCTGAAAAACAGAGACTTAAAAAGTTAGAGGCTTTATTTCTCATGTTAAACAGAAACCTTCGGGTGGCATCCAGGGCTTGGTATGGTAGCTTCACGGCCCAGTTTCCTCCCATCTGCCATCCTTAGCATGTGGTTTCCATCCTCGTGGACATCAGATGGCTACTGGAACCTGAGCCATCAGGGCCGCATTGCCAATGGAAAAAGGGGAAGGGCCAAGAGCACAATGTGCATGCCAGTTACTTGGGTCCCACCCAATAGCTTCTACTTATATCTCATTAGCTAGATTTAGTTCCAGGTTCATCTGGCAGGGAAGGCGGGAATATGGAAATATTAAGCCTGGCTCATAGCTGGCTCAGAAAAAATTAGAGTTCTATTAGCAAAAAAGAAGGGGGGGGGTCCAGCAATCTATGCTCTATGTCTAAAGAAACATTTCTGTAAGAAACATTCTATGGGCTTAATATTTTATCATCAAAACCTGTTTGAATGTCATATAAATTTTTCATATAACTGTGAAATCTCTGGTAGGGTTTCCACGGCTGACTTAACCATTACTTCAAACTAAAGCCAAAATTGGATTCTTAATCATCCCACCCAAACGGCTCTTGTCAGCCAGTTCCCCAGACCCAGAGCCATAGTTTGCTCTTTCTTACCCTTCATCCTTCATGTTCACCGACTCACAGATGTTATCTGCTTACCATCCAGGACATCTCTGAAATCTATCTGTTCCTGTCCAGCCCAACCATCAGCCCGACTGGACATCCACTAAGTCAGACACTGTGCTAGGCTCTGCATATGCAAAGATCATTAAAGCCCTTGGTCATGGGACTTCAGTTCTGGGTTATGCACCTGCACCCATCCAAGAGCTAGTAGTCTTCCTGATTCCGTTTCCACACCTGCCACTCCTTGTGCGTACACCCTGACTCAGACACTTTGTCCCCTCCTTCCCACCCGATGGAGTCAAAATCTGTGTTTTTCAGATACTCCACGGCCTTTATCCATTGTAGTTATGAGTCTTGGCTTCCCCTGGCCATGTGGAGGGAGGGTAGATTCTAGAAAGATCCCTGTGGTGCCACTTCTTGGCACTGTGACCTTTGGCAGAATCTCTGGCTGCCAGCAGTGTGTGTGAACAATGTTGACGGGTAGCAAGGAACACTGGAGTGAATTTGTCAGAAAGAGGAATAGCAAGACAATTTGAAAGAGCCTCCTGTTTTAACAAGGTACTTGACTACCTTTGGATCAATTCAGAGAGGTTTCAATGAGTCTTAAGAGGATTAGGCCAGAGGACTTCAGTGAAACTTTTGTGCTTTTGTTTCCTGGGGTGGAAACCCTTGAGGAGTTAAAAAACAACGCTTAACATGGAGCAAGAGCTTTTCAATGACCAATCGGGGGCCCATAATACCATTCAGCATCTCTGAAGAGCTTTAGAGTCTATAAACATTTTCAAAATATTTCATTTAACCTTCACAATCATTGAAATGCTTGAAAAATCCCACATTTTAAGATGTCTCTATCAGAAACATCACCAGCATCCTCAATAGCCATTCAAAAGGATGATGTCTCCAGGCCTGTCACCCTCTTCCTCTTTTATACAACTATTTAGAGAGAGTCCCTGGAAGGAGGTAAAGTGAACATCCTTAGCCCTTTTTGCATTTGTGGGCATTGAGACTTTGTGTGGTGAAGTGAGTTTTTGGGAATTACAGCAGTAAGGGGCAGAGTTAGGGAGCAAAATCTGGTCATCTGACTCTTGTTCTGGGAGAGATAGTGAGAGCAAAAGAAATGGTGACAGTGAGGGATTAAAGCCACGTCATCCTTCTGCTACTCCTGTCCCAACTCTTACTAAGATTTCAGAGTGACAGGAGAAAGGGAACTCGTGGGTATGGACATGCTAGTGTTGAAAGAGCTGTATATGTATTCTGGAGGGGATGGGTGTAAAGCACATGACTGTATGAAGGGAGTGGGGTCATGGATCCAGAAGCAGGATCCCAGAAATGGACTTAGAGGACCAAAGCAGGAAGACTATGATCTTCTAAATAACTTTAGGCAATGTGGATTTAGAGACTGGATTTGGCCGGGGAAGTGGACAACTGTTCTTTCCGTTGTCCAACATCAGTTTGCTTTCTCCTGTTAACCACATCCTAAACTCCTGCTTGGGAACTACCACTAACTCTGTTCTCAGTCTATGGATTTCTAGAGGAACTGAATCTAGCTCTGGCCTGGGAATCAGGGAACTGACCTGGGCCTAAATTAATCACTCTATCAAATTTCCCTAGGCAAAGGGATTGGTTGAGGAATGGGTAGTGACCCAATTAGACCCAATGAGGTTTTCTACATTCCTTTTCTGCTGGATGTGGACCTGGAAGGGTGTAGTTCAGGGAGTTGCAGACAGCCATCTTATGCTCATAAGCCTGTTTATTTATTTATTTTTTTAAGATTTTATTTGTTTATTTGACAGAGAGAGAGAGAGAGAGAAAGAGAGATAGCAGATCACAAATAGGCAGAGAGGCAGGCAGAGAGAGAGGAGGAAGCAGGCTCCCACTGAGTGGAGAGCCCGATGTGGGGCTTGATCCCAGGACCCTGAGATCATGACCTGAACCAAAGGCAGAGGCTTTAACCCATTGAGCCACCCAGGCGCCCCTCATAAGCCTGTTTAAAAATGGCTTTACCATTCTACATGAAGCTGAGTAGAGACAAAGATAAAATTGGATCCTGATCAACTTCATTTGAAATCTTGTATACAATGATCTTCCTCCTGAAATTTTTGGTATATAGAGCAAAAAAATTTTTTTGTTTGTTTGTTTTACCCAGTTTGGGACATGTCTTCTCTCAACTGCAGTCAAATAAAGTAAGATTTTAACTTTACATAAACTGTCTATAGAGTAAATGTTTGTCATATAGATTTCTTATAATGTAACTTCTTTCTTTTTAATGGAATTGTGTTAGGAAGGTTTGCAAAGGGCTTCTGCTTATGGCTATAATGGAGTGGCTCCTAAGAGATTACCTTCCTCTTAAGAGCAACCATAAATCTGTCCTTGAAAATACAGCTGTTTGACAGCATGAAGTGTTGAGACAACCAGAATTGGAGGGGATTGGCTCTCTGAGAGAATGAAGTACCATTCTAGATATAATTCCAGAGCTGGTACTCTTCACTGTGTTAAGGAACATGGTAGGAAGCATGTTTTGGTAGATGGGTAAAAAAATGAATTAGGTTTGGGGCACATTGACTTTGAACTGCCGTTGGGACCTCCTATTGGAAATGTAGGCCTGGGGATGAGGAGAGAAATCAAAGCAGAGATAGATCTGGGAGTTACCATGGGTATGGGACATGGATATTATTTATCTCCTCAGATTCTCTTGCCACCACTGCCTGTTGGACCATCAACCACTTGTTCTGCTCTAAATGGGGTCATTGCCAGTTGACTGAATTTGCTTGCACTTAGGCAACTATGCCAGGCACTCCCTCCTTTGTCCACCACACAGTAATGCCAAATGACAACATACTGTAGATTCTGGCTCCTCCCGACACTTCCAGACTTGGATGAAATAGCTCATCACAACTCATGGGTCCTGGCATTCCAAACAACCACCAAAGAGGCAGTGATATAATCTGAAAATGTGGGGGAGCTAACTACCCATGAAATAAATGATGACCAAGGGCTAATAGAAGAGCACAGGAAATTCCTATGTCCTATGAACTGATATAAGGTATAGTGTGTCCAGCTAGCCTATTTGGAAATATCCATGTGGTCCAGCAGATATACTTGCTAATAACCTGTGTGTCTCATCACAGTTCATTGTGAAACAATGGCTAATGTGGTGATGCATCATCTTGCATTTGCTTCACATTCTTCCTTGCCTCACTTCTCAAATAAAGCATGGGTACCTAATCCTTGCCTCAGGCTCTGTTTTTGAAGAAACCTGATTAAAGACAGCAGCTGATAGGTGGTAGTTGAAGCCAAGGCAATTGGTGAATAGGCAGAATATCAAGAGAGGAGGGCCTCACAAGAGCCATTAACAATATCATTAGGCAAAGGATGAGGGAAAAAGATGAAACAGAGAAGAAGACCAACACAGAAAAGTCAAAGACACAGGAGGAGCCCATCTTCAGGGATGATAAACTCTTTCTCTTTGGATACAATTAAAAAAGGCTAAAGACATGGGTCATGGATGTACTTGGTAATAGGGAAATTGAGGACAGACTTTCCCATGCTTGGCTTGTGTATTTTTTTTTTAACTGTCATATATCTTCTCTTCCATTGTTTAACTTAATTCTCTTCGGGACAAGAAGTTTCATTTGTCTCAAATAGATATTACTATAAAGACCCTACCAGCTTGGGAATCCTTATTAAAGTAGATCATGTTAACAGTGTGTTTTGATGTCCCTGGAATTAACAGCCTCTATCAACCAAATGGCAAAGTCCCTCCCTCCCTGGTATGGCTCTAGGAACCCTCTAGCAAGAAGAGTAGATCACATAAAATTTCTGCCACTGCCAGAGTCCCAACCATTCCTCTCACTAGCTGAAGCTTTCCTTTTCCTTTACAGCCATTGTTTCCATCCTTTTGGTCGGTCTTTTGATGCCACCTGCCCCATCTACCTCCATGCCTTGCTAACTCTTCCTTGTCTATCATCTGGGGGTGTCTGCCACTAACACCAGGAAGAACCCCAGCACCAGCTGTCCAGTACTCCAGCATAGCCAGGCTCAGTCTACCTGCAGGGATTGGCACATGGTCAGTGCTTGGTAAATGCCCACTAAAGGAAGTATTTTTTTTTTAAGATTTTATTTATTTATTTCACAGAGGGAGAGAGATCACAAGGAGGCAGAGAGGCAGGCAGAGAGAGAGAGGGGGAAGCAGGCTCCCCGCTGAGCAGGGAGCCCGATGCGGGCCTCGATCCCAGGACCCTGAAATCATGACCTGAGCCGAAAGCAGAGGCTTTAACCCACTGAGCCACCCAGGCACCCTAAAGGAAGTATTAAGTGGTAGAAACAAAGTAATAATAATGGATGGGAAGTTGGTGTGGGTACAGCAGAGAAAGAAAACACTGTATCCTTCTAGAGCAAATTTTAGCAAAAGATGCACAGTCCTTATGTCAAGGAAGAAAGAAGCCTGGCAGGTTTGAGGGAAAAGTAAATGAGGGTGAAGCCAGGGAGGCTCTGAAGCCAGCCCAACACATGGAAAATGAAACAGGAGGCAGGTTATATACTCTTGTGATGTCTCTGGCTTTTACCTTGTGTAACTTCCTTAAAATTTCTGTCCTTGTATTTTGTAGCTATTTTGGGACTGGAAATCATCTTAGATGTGTTATTTGTGGATAACCAATATATTTCACTTTTTTCCATTTTGGTGTTTTTGCTTACAGAAAGCAAAAGTTTGTCACAGCAACTCCCACTACAGTTTAGTTACTATACTGACAGCTAGTGTTAATAAGCAGCGATGCAAGTTTGTGAGTATGGGTGTGATTGTGTGTGATGGTGTATGAGAGAAAGAGAGAGACAGAGAGAAACAGACACAGAAAGAGCCCAGTGATGAGCAGTGCCAGTGTGGTGAATTTAAAACATGTCTGAAAATTCTTTGATGCTTGTCCCATTGAGAGTTAGGGTGACCATCTCCTCCCCTTGAATCTGGGCCTTTGTGACTAGTTGATCAACTTTAGTGACTGACTGGCCAATGGAGTAAGGCCCAGATTATACTCTGTGTCTGCTAGGTCATAAAAGGCAATGCAGCTTCTGACTTGTTCCCTTGGGATTCTTGCCTTTGGAGCCCTGAGCTTCCAGTAAGAAGTCCAAGGTCATCAAGCTGTGAGGAGGTCCCACCTACACAGAGCTCAGGTGTAGGTGTTCTGGCTATGGCTGAGGGCCTTAGCCAACTGAGGGCCCACTAGACATATCAATGAAGATGTCTCCAGATGATTTCTATCCCTACTTGCTGAGTTGCTCCACCTCCAAGTCTTTTCAGCTGAGACTATAGACATTTTATAGCTGAGATTTATAGCTGAAATTATAGACATTTTGAGGTGGAAACATTTGAGTGGAAACAAGCTGATCCTACCTGGCCTTTTCCAAATTCCTGACCCACACAATCTTTATTACAGTGATTGTCTTTTACTGCTGAATTTTGGAATAGTTTGTTACACAAAAATAGATATTTAAATAGTCACAGAACTTTTATCAGAACATAGTTTTCAGTAACTATGCTTACCATGAACAAACAGTAGCTTTTATGCTTCAAATACATGACTATTTAGTATCTAATAGTTTTTAAATAAAATGAAAAGTGAATTTCAGTTGCTTCTCAAATGGAAATCTCCTAAATACAATATTCCTTCCAGGGCCTCCACCCCAAATGCCAAATATGTGTACATTTGTATTGTATTTTTTATATAAACATTACTCATAAGATTGAAGTAGGAGCACACACATAACATATTCATACCCAATTTTAAAGTAAGTGTTCTGCATTTTGATTTAGGCTCAAAGGGTGTTTATTATGTGTTGATTTAGGCTCAAAGGGTGTTTATTATGGTCTAGTATGATGCCTATGGTGAGGGAAGCTAACGTGCTAGTTCCTGTGGATCCAGAATAAAAATAACTCAAGAAATGAATATAGGGGAGCTGGTGTTGAAGGCAAGGAGCAGAAAGCAGGAGGTAAACATCCTAATGGTTAGAAATGGCCAGGCTAAACTAGATATTAAAGTAAAATGCCCCAATGGAATATGGGGCATATATTTGAAACACGCATGTCTTTGAAACTTGAAAACAAAGATAGGTAAAATCATACAAGACAAAGACAACAGAAAAACGGGATTGACATCCCCAAAATCAAAGAAGGTTGAATTAAAGGCAAAAAGCATTAAGTTCAGCACTAAATTAATCATTAAAATAGAGCATGCTGTTCTAGAATGATAAAGGTGTAAATCACAATAGACATCTAACAATTATAAGTATGTAGTTAATAATATACCAACAAATTCATGAAGCAAAGCCTACAGAACATAAAGAAAATAGATGGAAAGATATTAATGGTAGGAGATTTTAATTTTTTTTATCTGAGCCCAGATAGGTACATAAAAATAAAAATAGTAAAGTCCTTTAAGTAAGTAAAATAATTAATAAGATAGATCCCATGAATATACATTCAAACACTGTATTAGAGAATATATCTTCTTTAAAGTGAAAGTACTCATGCAATAGTCACAAAAATGTGACTCTATATTAAACTGAAAGAATATTTGATCTACTTGAAAGATATAAAAATAGTATAGGTCAAATTCTTTAACACTATCAATAAAACTGGAAGTAACTACAAATCTAAAAACCTTATCATTTGGAGAATTTAAACTCTCTGTCAACTCTTTGGTCAAGGAGGAAATTAAAGCATAGGAAATCTACAAAGTAATAACAATATGTATATTACATGTCAGAACTATGGGAAATAGCTAAATCAGTAAACTTCAGAAAGAAATTCAAAGTCCTAAATATTTATATCAATACACAAGAAAGAATAAAAATATTAGAGATCCAGCTCTAAAAGTTAGTAAAAGAACAATAAAACCAAGGCAAGGAGATGGAAGGAATACTAAAGATCAAAGCCTAACTTATTACATTAAAAAACAGAAAAATTGTAACACCAGTGAATAAAGCAAATCAAGAACTGTTTCTTCAGTGGAAAAACATAGATATATATATAGATGTTAGGTAACCTAATCAGGAAAGGGGGGATGAAAACCCAAATATCTACAACATTTTTAAATTTTAACAATTTTTACAACAATTTTTAAATAAAATTGAATCATAAATAGCTGCTTTGCTTAACTCTGTACAAATAAAATGAATAAGTGGATGTTTTCCTAGTAAATATAAATTGCCAGAATTGGTCAGAGAAGAAAGAAAATCTAAACAAGCCACTTAACATGAATGAATTACAAAATTATTAATGAACTAACCCACAAAGAGCAACAGGCCTGTATAGTTTCTTGGGCAAGTTCTATGTAATTTTTTAGGAGCTAGTAACTTCAATGCAAATTAAACTGTTTCAGAAAAAAAGGAGAATCAAAGGTGCATATTCTTTTTAATGAAACCAGTATAACATTGATATTAAAACCCAACAAAAATGATACCCCCAAATCAATAAAATCATAGTGCAATCTTACCTATGAATATTGCTGTAAAAATTCAGAATAAAATAAAATTCTATTAAAGCCATGAGATAGGTAAAAATACATATTATTATCATTTCACAATGTATTGGAAACACTAGCCAACATAATTGAACAAGATGAAATAAGTTGGGGGTATAGAAACTTGAAAGTAAGAGGTAAATTTATGACTTTGAAGGTAATAGGGTTTACCTAAAGAATCCAAGAGATTCAATGAAAAAATCTATTAAAAGTAATACATTTGGGGTGCCTCGTGGCTCAGTTGGTCAAGTGTCTGACTTTAGCTCAGGGTCTGGGATCAAGCCCCAAGTCAGTTTCCCTGCTGACTGTGGAGTCTGCTTGTCCTGCTGCCCCTCGCCCTGCTCATGCTCTCTCTCTCTCTCTCTCTCAAATAAATAAAATCTTAAAAAAAAGTAGTAAGAAATTTTATTTAGGAAATTTGGTACAGAGTTAACATTTAGAAATTAGTAATCTAATTATTTAGAAATAATAACTAGTTAAAAATGTGATGGAAAAAAGACCTCATGTACAATAGAAACAAAAACATAAATTGGGATAAATTTTAAAGGAAATTGTGCAAGGACTACATAGAGAAAACTTTCAAATGCAGATGAGGACCTTAAAAGAATTGAAAGCATATTATGTTCTTGGGTAGGAATATTCCACATCACAGAGATGTAAATTCTCCCAGAGTTAATCTCTAAGTGCCAAACAATTACAATAAAAATACTATCAGAATATTCTTTTAGAATTAGATAAGCTGATTACATGGTTTATCTGAAAAAATAATTAGTAACCAGAAAAAAAATCTAAAAAAGAATAGATGTAATAGGTGTATTAATTTTCTATTGATGCATAACAAATTACCACAAATTTAGTGGCTTAAAATAGCACCTACTTATGAGTTCACAGTTCTGTAGGTCAGAAGTCCAGGCATGGCCTAAGAGGGTTCTCAACTCAGGGTCTAGTGAGACTAAAATTTAGGTGTCCATCAGGTTACATTCCTTTCTAGAGGATGAACTGGGAAAGGATCTGCTTCCAATTTCATTCTGATTATTGTCTGATTTTATTTCCTTGTGATTAGAAGAACTAGGACTGCATTTCCTCGCTGGTTGTCAGCCAGGAGCTTTTAGCTCCTAGAAGTCTCCCATATTACTGACCATATTACAGAGCCCCCTCCATCTTCAAAGCCAGAAATGGGGAATCTCCCTGATACTGATTTCCTTCATGTTCTGAATCTGTTTCCAGAAAGAGTCCAGTCTCTCTAAAGTTTTCACCTAATTATGTCAGGCCCACCCAGGATAAGCTCCCTTGCTTAAATTAACTATGCCAAATAATATAACTTAATCATGGGGGTGACTACCCTATAATTCACAAATCCTAGGGATTATAAAGGATATATATACCAGAGAGCAGGAATCTTGGGAGTCAACTTAGAATTCTGCCTTAGAATATCCTTCTTAAAATCACAGGGAACAAGAAATCTGTAATAGTTAAACTGTGTGATACTAGTGAATAAATAGGTCAATATTGATTGCCAAAAAATAGATCTGGCTTGAAAGTCCAGGAATAAACCCTAAAACATGAGTATGAGAAAGATGATTTTCAAGTAATTGATGAAAATAGTCAATTATTCTGTAAGTGTTATTGGAACAAATTGGTAGCCAGCCAGAAAAGGTAGATTAGAAACCTACATTAGTTATATAAAGTCATGCTAGCTGCTATAAAAAACCCCAAGTTCTTAGTAACTTAACACAATTAAGGTGTGTTCTTGTGTCTATAAAATACAATTGGCTGTTACTGTTGTACAGTTTTCCACGTGGCCATTCAGGCACCCAAACTCTCTTCATGTGGATATTCTCTAGAGCTATCATGTCCACTATGCTCACCACAAGCCTCATAAGACTGATGAACACTTGAAATGTGGCCACTGTAAAGTGAAATGTGCTGTAAGTAAAAAAAAGAGGTATACTGTAATAAAATACACATCAGATTTGAAGACAGTATAAAAAATATAAAACATCTCATTAATCTGTCTTATAGTGATTATTTGTTCAACTGATAGTACTTTAGATATAAGGTTAAGTAAAATATATTATTACAATTAATTTTACCTGTTTTTGTTTACTTAATGACAAATATGTCTCGCTTTTATGGCTTACATTTTTTTTCTATTGGAGAGCACTGCTCTAGATCTTCTGTATCTTCTAGTCTTCTCCATGGCGAATTGACATGGTAGGTAGGAAAAGAGAGAGGATGAGGGGGTCACTTTACCTCCCCTCACATTCCATTAGCCAGGACTCAGTCACATGTCCACCCCTAACTTCAAGGGAAGAGGAAAAATGTAGTCTAGCTTTGTAGCCAAGAGGGGAAATGGATTTGGTTAATAACTAGTTAGTCTCTTGCACAAATCCCTAACTCATACCTTATACCAATGTTAATTATGATGAAAGGGTAAAATGTTTAAAAGGAAAGAAGGGAGGGAAGAAGGGAGAGAGGAAGGGAAGAAGAAGAAAATATAGACGAATTTTTCTAATTTTTAAAAGTAAGTTGCAGAAATATTTTTTGGAATTATTTTTTTAAATCTCAGGGTCAAGATACCCTTTCTAAGTATGACTTAAATTGTGGAAGTCTTAAAAGGAAAAGAATGATAAATTTAACTAATTTTAAAATTAAAAAAATTCTCAGCCAAACAAAACAAAACACCATTGATAAAGTAAAGACCAGTCAAATTCTAACTGGGAAAAATCTAGCACATTGAAATCTCAACCAAAGTGTAAATTTCCTAAAGTGTAAAGAGCACTGACAAATCAATTTTAGGAGAGCAAAACCACTCAATAAAGTAATGAGCCAGGGATGGGAAAACACAATTCACAGAAAAGGAATAAATGGTTCTTAAAGGTATGAAGAGATTCTTGAGTTTGCTTACAGTAAGAGAAAAGCAGAGCTACATTTTTGACCTGTCAGACTGGCAAAGAGGAAAAGACTAAAAACTTATCATGTTGGCAAGGGTGTGAGGCCATGCTCTTGAAGGTATAGATTGGTCTAACCTCTGTGGAGAGCAATTCAGCAGTAAAATTTAGCATATCCTTATCCTTAGATCCAGTAAGTCCACTTACGGTCCTTTTCTGTAGGAATTTATGTACAAATATACTTGTACATAAATGAAAAGACAAACTACAACAGTACAATAATCATGGCGAAAGTTTGGAAATACTTAAATGTTTATCAGTGTGGAAATAGGGAAATACAATGGAATACGATAAAGCCATAAAAAGAATAAGGTGTAATATATATAGTCATGAAGCACTCGTCAAGATGTACTCTCAAGTGACTAAGGCAATGTAATAGTGTATTTATCGTATGGAAAGGTAGAGCAGAGATGGACTTCTGGGAGTGGAATGGGAATTTGGAAGATAATTAGGTGGCTGGAGGAAAGGGGTATGGGAGCAACTTTCCTTTTATAATATACCCTCATAAATGTTGTGCTGCTTGAATTTTGTAGACTGTGTATGGATTGCCCATTCAAATAAGTAAAAAAAAATACATTTTTAAATTTTGGAAGCAAAGATGTTATTTGGGTCTTCTGAGAAGCAAACCCCAAATGAAATAAGACACTCAAGTGATTTACTGGGGAAAAAGGGCAGGGAGAGCCCCCAGATGGTGATGAAGGTCTGACCTCTGAGAAGAAGAAAGGGAAGGAAGGAAGGAAGTTCTCCTAAGGGCCAGTGGGGGTCCTTGAGCTAAAACTCCAGTCAGAAGAGTCCCATCTCATGCAGGAATGGGTGCCTTAGTCTCCCTTCTGCACTTGGTCATTGGCCAGGAGCCCCTGGAAAAGCAGCCTCAGAGCTCTTGGTGGCTTCAGAGCCCAGCAGCCGAGGTCTAGATCCCTGTGCTCCCTGCCACAGATCAGCCGGCCACAGCAGCTCCAGAATCTGTTCTGGCCATTCCTGTTCCAGGTCTGCCAGTACTTCTCTTATCTGATGAATTCCTTTTATTTTATGGTCATGGTGACTTGGACTTTTCTGGTTTTGAACGCTTTTTCCTTAGTCATTTGCTCATGCATTTGTTCATTCATTCATTCATTCATCCATCCATCCATCCATCCATCCAACCAGCAATTTATTAAGTACTAACAATATACTTTGCATTTTGCTAAGTCCCAGGGACACAGAGGTGAGCAAAGCAGACTTGGTTCCCAGACTCATGGACCTTACAGTTGGCTGAGCCAGTTGACATGAATCAGATGATCAGACAGCATGTAATTTCAAACTTTAGTAAGTGCTGTACAGAAGTGTTGTAAATCATGCGTGCATCTAACGCTACTCTGGGAGGTTGGAGAAGGCCCCCAGAAGAAGCAAAACACTGGAAATATCTGCTTATTCAGAAAACAGGGAGAAGACAGAAGAACTTAAAGAACAAAACTAAAACCACCTGGAATTCTAAAACCCAGAGATAACCTCAACTAGAAATTTTCTTCATTTAAAAAAATGCAATTGTCTAATATAGCACCTCCCAAAAGAAATAGAATGTGTATTCTATGTTTAATTTTAAATGTTCTAGTAGCCACATTAAAAAAAAAGTAAAAAGAAACTGGCGAGATTAACAATAGAATTGATTTAGTCTAGTATGTCTAAAATATTGTCATTCGTGACATAATCAATAAAAAATTATTAATGAGGTAGTTTACATCATTTTTTCATGCTAAATCTTTGAAATCCAATATATGGTTGACACAGCATCTTTTACTTTGAACTAGCCAGATTTCAAGTGCTTAATGGCCACACGTGGCTGGTGGCAATCACATTAGATCAAACAGGTTATATACGCCTATATAGGTATGTAAATATGTATATACATGTATATGTAATATCATACTTGAGATCTTAATATATATTCAGTTTTATGTCTTTTTTTCCCAGTTAACACTATTTCACGTGCATTTTCCTGTAATGATGTTTTTAAAAATCATCTTAATATTGCCACAGCCAACTATTCTGTGGATCCGCCGTTATTTGTTGAACCATTTCCATGGTGTTGAAGGTTTAGGTTATCTTCAACTCTTCAGTATTATAAATCACGCTGGTTGTAATGAACATAGTAATAAACATAACTCTTCATTTGCCTCACAGCCCTGTTACCTTACAAAACATTCTGGTTGGAGTTACTGGATCAGAGTGAATGAAGATTTTTCAGGCTCCTGAGACATTTTATCAAATTACTTTGAGAGAGGCTGTCCTCACCGCACCGTCAGCAGCCCTGAGCATGTATGTCTCACTGCAACTCTGGCAACAATGAGCACTATAATTTCTCCTAAATTTGTTAATTTGATTTGCCAAATTTGGCATTTCCTTATTTTCACAGACAAGTCTTTGAATTTCAGAGGGGCTGAACGTTCTTTGTCTTTCTCTTCATTAGCTGATTCATTTCTAGTTTTAAATTACTAATTTTCTTCTGTTAAAAGTGAATTAGTGGTGCCTCTTACATTGAATAGGGAAGGATTAGGTCTGACATTTGTGTTTATCTTTGTAAGCTAACATGGTTTGACTGCAAATTCCACCAACAATTGTTGAGTTCTTCGAACTGGGCAACACTGGGCTGGGTATTAGAGGAGATACACGGAGACATGGATGACCCTCTCCAGGAGCTTAAGATTGTGAAGGAGAAAGGCAGGCCACACGTGCAGCCTGCCCACCCACCTGGGTGTGAGCACAAACGGTGGTCTGGAAGTGCCCAGGGCCCACGAGGGCACAGAATGCGGCTGGGTTGTCTGCTCCAGAGGGATCAGGCTTCAGGAAGGAAGTGAAATTTGAGACAGGCCTTGAGGAATAAGGATCTCTGGGCAAGTGGAGTAGGGTAAGAAGGCCCGGCAGACACATGGAGGTGTGGAAAAGCTCCTGGTATTTCAAGGACAACTGGGATGAGTCTGATAAAAGGTCAGTGATAGATGAAGTAGGAAGGCTGCTGGGGTCATGTTCCAGCAGAATTTAAATACTCTGCTAAGGCTTCGTTGTATAGATTTTGAGGATTGGTTGTACTTTTAAGCAGTTCTTTTTCCACATGAGAGAGAAAATCTGAATCCACAGAGCTTTTCAAGGGGAAAGGGTCTAAAGAGAGGAAATATCCTGTGTTCTCAGATCTTCTCCATTCGTCCCCCATGTTGATATGCACCCCCAAGGTTAACAGAAGATGCAGAATGGTAAATCATCATGGAAGTATAATGAACTCAGATCTGATCCAGATAGAAGAAATTAACCTGAAATCCTGTTGTTGTTGTTGTTTTACAACATTTTCATCCATAGTATCTTTGTAATGTTGGTTTCAACAAATGATTTCCTGGGTCATAAAGGAACATAGCCACTGAGACAGTGGACCTTCCTGATAGAGTCTAGCTCATAAATAACCAGGTCTCCCCATCTCAGAAATTTTCAACTAGGGTTGAAAATGCAGTGACCTCAGCTCCCTTGTGGGTATGTGCCCAGAGGGCAGCACTCCTGACTGGCTGCCCCCTCACAGGCTTCTAGCCACCGGGCACATCCTAACACCCCCAGCTGGACTGCAGGGACTGTCTCCCCTGAAGTCAGACGAGCAAGAAGAGATCAGCTTTGGTTCCTCAGAACCATACCCAGTGAGTCCAGTGAGACTGGCCAAGCAGCCGAGACAGTGTCAGAAGACTCCTGGGGCTGGCAGAGGCTTCCTGTTATGGTGGCAGCTCGGTCAGGTTCCAGCTTGACCCAGGTTTCTGCCAGGCCTCTTCTAGTCCTTCTTCTACCCCCTGCACTCTTTCCATCTTGACCCCTCCACCTCAACCATCTCCACCTTCACTACCCCTCTATGTCTACCCCCACTACCCTCAGCCTCCTCCACCAGCCCCTCCCCGTTTACCATTGACAGCACACCTACCTCAGGTTCTAGTCCCCTGGAGGAACATGCGTTTGCCCCCCTCTAGAATAGGCTGACCGCTGACTACCTCTGACTCAGGAATGCTTTCTGCAACATCTGTATCTTCCTTCGTCTAAACCTAACCAACAATCTGAGTCCTACCCACCTCTGGGAAAGGAGGAGACAAGGCATCTAGGTTTCTAGTCTGGGGAGGGGAAGCACCCAGAAGCAGAAAAAGCCCCCTTCCGAGGAAGTCTTTTCCTCAGCAGTGTTCTTTTCAGAACGCAGGTGTGTTAGTAAAATTACAAACACATTCTGCTGGCTAAATCAAGTGGAATACACAAAACCCACCCCAGCACTAGGTTCTACATTGTTGTTGAGGTGGGTTTTACAAATGCTAATGAACCACTCCATTTGGCCTCTTAGACAAGCACAATCCTCAGGCGATTTAACACTTCCTAATGCTTGAAACCGGCTTTGGGTCCTTAAACAGTGGGTGGCAGACAAGAGGGGCCCGCTGATTAGAAGCCCATTGGGCAGACTCTCCTAAAAAGGCCTGGGGCTGGATTAGTGTTCCTCTGGCCTTCTGTTCTCTGGTGTGGAGTGAGTGGGTGAAAGGTGAGAAGGTGGTACCCTTTTCTTGATCTCTTGGTTTTCCTTGGACTTTCTACCTAGAGTTTTCTGCACAAGAAGCGTAGGAGGATTCTTATACACACACACACTCGTCAGATAGGCTCTGTGAGGGGCTAGGTGAGGGCTAAGGCATATTTGGAGAAGAATGCGTGATCAAAACCCAGTCCCAGAGATGAATCCCAAATCTGTGGGTGTGTATTGGCAGAGAGGTGAGGGGCAAGACGAAACAGGGAGGATAAAGACTTGAGTTAGCAAGATTGCTTTTTAAAAATTATGACAATTCGAGAAGGCTTTATTTTCTGTTTAGAGTGAGAGACACCCTTTGTGCCATTTTCAGAGCAATTTTGCAAGAGGGCTGTCCTGCAATTCCAAAACAGTAGCTAAGAGGGGGGCACAACCAGGCCCTTCTGACTTTGGCTGGTTCCAGACAAAGTTTCTTTTGTCACTGCTGCTCGCCCTTACTCTGGGCTCTACCTGCTTGAGGGAAGGAGGGGAAGTTGGTGGGGGGCACATTAAATATTAGGAAACTAGAAGAAAAGAGCAAAGGAAACCTAGACTGCGGTCCGCCCTTCTGAGGTTTGTGGTCCAGGAACGATGATAGGAGACTGCCACCTATGGGCCAGGTTCCAGGGGAGCCCGCACGTGGGGTTCGGCTGGCCCCGATCTCCGGGTAGAAGGGGTTCTTGGTGGCACAGTCACCGCGCAGCAAAAGCACTCGTTCGGGACAAGTGCGCATTTTCCTGATTGAAAGAACACTCTTTTCCTGCAAGGGAATCAACTTGTGAGCTGAGTTCTGTGTATAAAGAAAATAGTAAAACAGACGCCTCTGGACCCACCATCAAATTAAACAGATGTTCACATCATTTGGCTGCTAGGTGCCACGGCAGAGCCTCCCCTCCCTCCGCACACCACCTAAAATTTTATGGCTGCTTCATAAAGATGAATCAGGGTAATGAATCAGAGATAAACATCATCTAGCCGGGCCGTCCTGGTAGACAAGCTATAGGATAAATAACAACCGGGCAAACATCAAAGACATTACAGAGGATGCCTGTGAGGGATGGGAGGGCTGAAAGAGTGGAATCAGGCACAAAGGGGAAAAATAAAATCAAGTGAAATAGAACTAGAGAGGGGCCTCCCAGAACAGCGACGGTAATGGGCTAAGAACTGAAGGGTGTAATTGAATCAACTCTGCTCCGGAAGTGAAAAAGAAAAGAAAATTCTCAGGATTTGAGCTCGTGTGAGAGGAGGGGTCTGTTGTGTTAGAACAGTTTCAATAGAATCATACAATTGTCCTTTGATATTTGAGATCTATGTGTTCATGAATAGTAAATTCTATTATTTCCATTGTGTTCCATTATAAAATCAAATCGGCCACCAAGTATCTACACAATATTGGATTTCGAGTGATTCAGCAAGCCCAGGTCCTGTTGCAGAGAAGGGAGTGTTGTAGGTGTGTCTGTGTTTGTGTGTTTCGTTGTATGTGCGAGTTTGTGTACGTGTGTGCGTGTGTGTATCAGTGTGTTTGTGTGACTGTGAAAGTGTGTGTGCGTGCACATCTTGAATGGAGGACCTGAGGAGGTACTGTAACTCCAGGCTGAAGGGAGTTTAAAGGCCCTCTGCCCATGGTGGCAGCTCCTAGAAGAAAGCTAAGCCCACCCAGGGAAGTGGCAGCCCCTGAAAAGCACAAGGACGGGCCCTGCGTGTGGCTCAGAGGCAGAGCAAAGCTATAGAATCTTCTACAGAAGTCAGCAGGTAAAACTTGGGGTGTCGGGCTGTACCTCTGGGGGATGCCTAAGGAAACACAACAAGGGGATTTCCCAGTACTAACCAGGCTAGGTGCCAGAGAAAAATCCAGAAGCTGTAGGAGAAGACAGGAGCTGGCCAGAGCCATTTTGTTAACCCCACTGCTGGAGGGTTATTCTCCTTGATTCCTTAGTGAAAGGAACTAGCTCTTGATACTAGAGTCTACCAAATATCTTTAGGGCTTGTTGTACAGAAGCACACAAATAGTGCTCATTAGTGGCTCAGTTCTCAAAAAACCCTTTTATGTTTTATGTGTGAGCTCAAGGACCTCCAGGACACCTGGACAAGGAGGCTCCTCTCTCTCCGCCTCAGAGGCGTGAATAATAACCGGTAAGATTTTGGTATCTTTAATGCATTTATAAATAATACATACTATTGTCTCACCTATTTTAATTTTTATGTGAATGATATTGCATATAAATATTTACTTTGCATCTTTTTAGCTGATCATTTTATATTTTGGATTTATCCATGCAGAGGACAGAGAGGTGGTTCACTCATGTTAGCTACTGTGCAGTGTAGCAGTGTATAATAATGGGCATTTCATTCCCCCCATTTTACCCCTGAAGGCCGGGTAGCTTGTCTCCACTTTTCAGCTAGTGCATGGAGTGCTGAAAAGAATGTTCTTTTATTTGTCTCTTGTTGGGCCCATGTATCTCTCAGGAACTTCTAGATACATCAAAGTGGAGTTGTTCATAGGTTATACATTAACTTAACCAGATATTGCCAGATCGCTGTCTGCAGTGGTTATATAATTTCACACTCCCACTAGCAACAGATGAGAGTTTTTATTTCTCTGTTCTCACCAACTGGTATTGTTGGTAATGTCAGCATTAAACAGTTTTTTTCCTACTCTAATAGTTGTGACATAATTCTATTTGTTGTAATTTGCCTCTCCTCCACGGCTAGTGAAGTCGAGCATATTTTCATGTGTCTCTTGACCGTTAAATGTCCTCCTCTGCTAATTGCTTCTTCGTATCCTTTGCCTTTTTGGTATTTTGTTATTTCTCTTCTTATTTTTAGGAACTTACTATACATTTTGGATACTTCTCTTGGAAGTGTAGGTTGCAGATATTTTCTCTAAGTACTTGTCTTTTTACTTTCTTATTGTTGTCATTTGTCATGGAGAAGTTTTGAAAAATTATGTGGTTCAATTGATCACTTTTCCATGATTTTTGGTGCTTTGCCCTTCTAGGATGTCATATATATTTTCCTATATTTTGTCTAAATGTTTACAACTTTCCCTTAACATATTGGAAATTTATTTTTGTGCATGCTGTGAGTTATGAATATAATTTTTCCACTTGAGAATACTGTTAGCAAGTAGTCCCAGTGCCGTTTATGAAATAATCATCCTTTCCCTACTGACCTATAATGTCCCCTCTGTCACATTCGAAGTTCCTATGTATATAATAATGTTTCTAGGTTTTACCGAAAATCTGACCAATTGATCTGTTTACTCAGATACTGATACTAGAGTATTTTCATTTCTTTTAATTTACAGTGATTTGAGATTTGGTAGGGTGAGTCCTTTCTGTGTTTCAAAATTGTTTTGGCTATTCTTGGGCCTTTACTCTTAGAGCTGCATGAACTTTATGATCTCCTTATCCAGGTCAGTGAAGGAAAAAAATAGAAACACAACTCCCCAGAGATTTTTAATAGAATTTATTAAATGTTTAGTGTAAATCTAGGAGAACATTTATTGTGAAGCTCTTGTCTTTCCATATATGAACATATCACTTCATTTACTCAGGTTATCCTTTATGTCTCTCCCTAAGCTTTTAGAGTTTTCTCCATAAAAGTTATCATGTCTTTTGTTAGATTTACATCTAGGCACTGTGTATCTCTTTTATAGTGTTGAAATCTTTTGACTTCAACGTTACTCTTGCACGATCATTTAGCTGTATACAGAATTCTAAGTTGACAGTTATTTTCTCTCGAAATTCTGAATATAATTTCTCTTAATGAACTAAGAATAGAAGGGAAACTCCTTAACCTGAAAAACAGTATCTAGCAAAACCATAAAAAATATTATTTTTTTTAAATTTCAAGTTTTCATGTAAATTCTAGTTAGTAGCATATATGGTAAAATTGGTCTCAGGTGTGGAATTTAGTGATTCATCATTTCATACAACACCCAGTGCTCAATACAAGTATCTCCTTAATACTCATCACCCATTCAGCCCATCCCTCAACAAATATTCTTCTTCTTTTTTTTTTTTTAAAGGTTTTATTTATTCATTTGTCAGAGAGGGAGAGAGAGAGAGAGCACAAGCAGGGGGAATGGCCGGCAGAGGGAGAAGCAGGCTCTCTGCTGAGCAAGGAGGCAGACATAGGACTCAATCCCAGGACCCTGGGATCATGAACCAAAGGCACTCTTAACCAGCTGAGCCACCCAGGTGTCCCATCAACAAATATTATTCTTCATGGTGAAATGCTAAGAACATCCCACTTAAAGTCAGGATCAAGACAAGGAAAAATATTCAAATGCAATTTCATCCTTATTACCAGGAACAGACAGAAAATGTAATAAAAAAAACCACTATGTACAGTTGGATTTATTTAAATCTGAGTCCTAGTCTTTTACCTGGTATATTTCATCCATTAACATTTTTGTGATTGCATATTGTGATGGACTTATTCTTTTATTGTGTGCTTTCTGTTCACCCTGTTGTTCTTTTTTTCTCCTTTTTGCTATAGAACTGAACGATTTTTTTCCTTCAAGTGATTCTATTGCTATTTTTCTCTATTTACTTTTAAATTTAGCAAGCATACTGTTCTACAATCTCGAAGGTTGATCAGTAGTCCTTGCTCTCCTTTCATATAAAATAAGGACTTTGGGATACTTTATCTCTAATGAGTCTTCCACTGTTTTCATTTCTTATTGTTGCAGCATTTTAGTTCCATCAATTTTTATAACTTCTGTGTGTGCTTTTGCTACTATTTGATACATTCAGTGCTTGTTTACATTTGACTGTATGCTTATCAAATTCTTTACCCTTTATTGCTTTTTAAAAAACATACTTACTGGAATATATCATCGACCCTTGAGCAACACAGGGGCTAGGAACACCGACCCCCAACACAGTCAAAAATCTATGTATAATTTTTGAC
The DNA here is from genome assembly GCA_002007465.1 of Ailurus styani. NCBI lineage: Eukaryota > Metazoa > Chordata > Mammalia > Carnivora > Ailuridae > Ailurus > Ailurus styani. Next base: position 3,704,954 of record LNAC01000039.1, read on the forward strand.
TGTCCAAACTTAACTACTAATAGCCTACTGTTGACTGGAAGCCTTACCAATAACATAAACAATCGTTTAACACCTATTTTGTATGTTATGTATGTTATATACTGTATTCTTAAAATAAAGTAAGGAGAGAAAAGAAAATGTTAATAAGAAAGTCCTAAGGAAGAGAAAATACACTTACAGTACTGCCCTGTATTTATTTTTTTAAAAATCCATATAATAAGTGGACCCACCCGGTTCAAATGCATGCTGTTCAAGGGTCAACTGTAATTCACATTCTATACAATTCACCCATTTAAAGTTTAAAACTCAGTGGTTTTGGGCGCCTGGGTGGCTCAGTGGGTTAAAGCCTCTGCTTTCGGCTCAGGTCATGATCTCGGGGTCCTGGGATCGAGGCCCGCATCGGGCTCCCTGCTCAGCGGGGAGCCTGCTTCCCCCTCTCTCTCTGCCTGCTTCTCTGCCTCCTTGTGATCTCTCTCCCTCTGTGAAATGAATAAATAAAATCTTTAAAAAAATAAATAAATAAATAAATAAATAAATAAATAAATAAAACTCAGTGGTTTTTACTGTATTCATGGAGTTGTGACTACCAGCAGAATCAACTTTAGAATATTTTCACGATCCCAAAAAGAGACCTCATATCCATCAGCAGTCTCTCTCCATTTTCCTTCAAACTTCCCAGCCCTACGCAACCACTAATCTGCTTTCTATATCCGTAGATTTGCCTATACTAAACATTCATAGAAATGAAATTTTAAAATATATGGTCTTTTGTGTCTGACTTCTTTTGTTTTACATAGTGGTTTTTAAGGTTCATCCATGTTATAGCATGTATCAGTTCTTCATTCCTTTTATGGCTGAATAATATTGTATGGCTATGCCACTTTTTATTTGTACATTGATGGACATTTGGGTTGTTTCCACTTTTCAGCTATTATGAATAATGCAGCTATGAACATGTGTACACATTTTTGTCTGGACCATACTTTAATTTCCCTTGGGTATTTATCTAGAAGTGGAATTACTAGGCCAAGTGGTAACCTTCAGTTTAGTCTCTTGACAAACTGCCAGACTGTTTTCCAAAAAGGCTGTATTACTTTACATTCTCACCAGCACCACATGAGAATTCTAATTTCTCCATATCATTACCAACACTTATTACTGTGTGTCTTTTTTATTATAGCCTTCCTAGTTTGTGTGAATTTGTAATATCTCGTTGTTTTGGTTTGTATTTCTCTTATGACTACTTATGAGTGCTGCACCTTTTCATGTATTTATTGGTCATTTTCTTTGGAATTCAGATCTTTTGCCCATTTTTAAATTGGATTATTTGTCTTTCTGTTATTGAGTTGTAAGAGTTCTTTGTATGCTATAGATGGAAATCACTTATCTGATTATGATTTACAAATATTTTTTTCCCAATATGTGGGGTTTTTTTCATTATCTTAATGGTGAGCTTTGAAGCACAATAGTTTTTAATTTTGATGAAACCCAGTTTATATGTTTTTCTTTTGTTGCGTGTGCTTTTAATATCATATCTAAGAAGCATTTGCCTAATCCAAGGTCATGAAAATATATCCCTATGTTTCTCCTAGGAATTTTATACTTGCAAGTCTTACATTTGCACCTATGAGTAAGTAATTTTGAGTTAATTTTTGTGTATGGAGTGAGGAATAAGTACAACTCCATTCTTTTACACATAGTTATCCAGTTATCCAGAACCATGTGTTGAAAAAGATTATTCTTTCTCCATTGAATATTTTGTACTCTTGTTGAAAATCAGGTGACCATAACTCTCTGGTTTATTTTTGGACTCTATTCTGTTAATCTGTATGTCTATTCTTAATCCAGTATCACATTGTCTTCATTACTGTAACTTTGTAATAGGTTTTAAAGTCCAGAATTGTGAGTTTTCCAACTCTGTTCTTGTTCAGAGCACTGTTCAGAGTCCCTTGTACTTAAATGTGAATTTTAATATCATCTTGATTTCTGCACAAAAAGTTAGATGGGATTTTGTTAGCATTGTATTGAATTTGTAGATGAATGCAGGAGTATTGTCATCCTGACAATAGTATCTTTCAATCCATGAATATGGGATGTCTTTTCATTTATTTAGGAATTCTTTAATTCCCTTTAAAAGTATCTTGTAGTTTTTAGAATACAAGTTTTGTACCATTGGACTTTCTTGTACTTTTGTTAAATTTATTACTAAGATTCTATTCTTTTTATGCTAGTATAAATGGAATTGTTTCCTTAATTTTTTTAGATTGTGTACTGCTAATTTATTGCTTATTGAATCCTTTCACATGAGTTCATTTTTCCTATTCCCTGAAGAATATCTTTATGTAGTTCTTTTTTTTTTTTATTTTTTTNTAAAAGTATCTTGTAGTTTTTAGAATACAAGTTTTGTACCATTGGACTTTCTTGTACTTTTGTTAAATTTATTACTAAGATTCTATTCTTTTTATGCTAGTATAAATGGAATTGTTTCCTTAATTTTTTTAGATTGTGTACTGCTAATTTATTGCTTATTGAATCCTTTCACATGAGTTCATTTTTCCTATTCCCTGAAGAATATCTTTATGTAGTTCTTTTTTTTTTTAAAGATTTTATTTATTTGAGAGAGAGAACGAGAGAACACACAGGGAGTATGAGAGGGAAAAGCAAACTCCCCACTGGGCAGAGCCTGATGTTGGGCTCCATCCTAGGACCCTAGGATTATGACCTGAGCCAAAGGCAGATGGTTAGCCAGCTGAGCTACCCAGGTGCCACAGATTTAGATTTATTTATTAGATTAGATTTAGATTCACTTAGAATCTGTGAGTGGAAAATTCTCATAGTCTTTGTTTGAAAATGTCTTTATTTCATCCTCATTCTTGAATTATAATTTAAATGGGTATAGAATTCTAGGTCAGCAGTTCTTAAGATATTTTCCTATTTTATTTTGACCTCAATTTTTGCTGCTGAAATGTCAACTGTCAGTCTAATTGTTGTTCCTTTGCAGCCAGTGAGCTTTTTTTACTGGCTGTTTTTACATTTTTCTAAGATTTATTTCTGAGGTTCCATAGTTTCACCATATATATCTAAGTGAGGCTTATTTTATTTATTCTAGTCAATATTTGTTGTGCTTTTTCAATAAGAGGGTTTATTTTTCATATTAATTCTAGAATATTCTCACCTATTAACATTTGGATATAGTAGGCTCTAGTCTCTTTCTACAACTCCTGTGAATATTATGCATTCTCATTTTATTCTCATTGTCTTTATTTTTGTCACTATTCTGAATTGCACTTAGAATACTTTTCAGATATATATTCTATTTCTTTCTTGTGATTTTTGACTTAATATAAAGTGAGGGGATTAACTGTCCTTAAAAAGAATATTAAATCTGAAAAGGAGGACTGAAATTTCATTGGGGAGGGGAGAATCCCATAAAGACACTATACCTTCTCCAATTACACCTTTTAAAAATAGAAAATAGTCCTACAGTGGCTATAATCTTTTTAACAGAAATATTGGTTAATCGATTGGATCTGTGCTAGGGGAATATCTCTGAAAATAGTTGGGAGAAAAGACTGCATATTTTACACTTTTAGCTGTTGAACCTGACATATCAGTAGGGTGCAAAAAAGCGTATACTGTGGGGTCAGCTGAACTTGGGTTTCAATGCTAGCTTTGCCGTTAATCTGTTGTGGGACTTGGGCAATTTCTTTTAACCTCACTGAGTCTCTCTGAATTTTAATTTCATCATCTGTGAAATAAACCCATCAGCATCAACATGAGAAACCAATGATAAGGTATATATAAAGAGGCTTGTGCAAAGTCTGGCTAATGGCAAGTGCTTCATAAGGGGTATTATTATTTCTTGCATAAGAATCTTAATCAGAACTGGTGCCATTATGTGGGTTATCCCCATTTAGTATTTGAGATCGTCTCATTAGTCATGTCTCATCATAACCCCTTTGCTGTAACTCTGATCTCCCTAAAATACACAGATTAATAATTAATCTAGGTAAAGGGTAGAATAATTGCTTGTGGAAGTGTCTGTGGTAAGTGATGTTTCACGCACTTTTCTCCTGCAGCAGTCCCCTTGGACAGCTGCCGAAGGCCCAGAATAAAACACTGTGGGGTCCTTTCTTGCAGCAGCAGATGTCATGCAATGTCTATCTGGGAGACACACCCTATAGGCAAGACCTCTAGGACTCTTAAAAGGTAAACACTTAGAAAATTGATTCAGTCAAAATGGAGCTATTATAAACACACTTTCTTTGTAATTTTTCAAACTAAGATATTTAATTCTGTCTGGCAGTGTCCTCTAAATTGAATTCACATTAGATAGATGAGTCCATTGGAAGAATATAATATATTGATCAAGAATACTCTGCCTTTGGTGGGGGCACTCAGTATCAAAAAGATGAGGCTGCCTCATGCTCAGGGTCTGATGGCAGATTTTGCCTTTCCTAGGCTGCTCTCATGAATTCTTTCCCTAGTGATAATTATGACAAGAAATGGGATTTTTTCCCCTGTTAACACATTTTAATGACTAACATCCCTATATGTGTAGTATTTAGGTCTTTTCGTGGATGGGCTTCTTTTCATGGATGGGTACAGCCACCAGATGTAGAATAAATTCCATCTTTATTAAACAAGATCAATTAGCGTATTACCCGCAACCCACTATTGTACGTGTCGTCATTACCTAGAGCCCAGAGAATGCTTGAGCCCTAGGCGAAATGGGGATCCCATTGTTAATATTACTAAGCTATTTAAGGTGGGGAAACTTCAAATAATTTAGTGATAGTAATAATCATAATAGTTAATATTTATTACATGGTCTCTTTGTGTCTGATATTATGCTCAGCATACATGTATTAATACATATCTATATGAATATAATATATATTAAATTTAGTTGTCACAGTAACTCTGTGAGGGAGGTACTATTATTAGCCCCATTTTATAGATGAGGAAAATGAAGCACAGAAGTTAAGTGCTCAAGGTTGTACAACTAGGCAGCAGTGAAGCTGGACCCATCAGGAAAGTTGACTTACCTTTACTGTGTGGATGTGGGGAAACTCGCAGGTAGAGAAGGCTGGCTTCTCTATGTTCAGTGATTCCTGAAGTCAGCCTCCATGCTTGGACCTATCAGTCTAGTCTGTGATACCTCTAGATATATTGTCCAAAGGCCAAAATTCAGACATTTTAGCTCTGCTTGATTTCAGTTTTGTACTTGCCTTACCTTATACTTATCTTAACAGTTCCACTGACACTTAGGCAATAGTTCTGTTCCCCCTACCCTTCCTTCCTCTCTTCCTCCTCTCCTCCCCTCCCTCCCTCCCTCCTTCCTTCCTTCCTGTTCCTTTCTTCATGTTTGCTGAGTGCTTAGGGATAAAAAGAGAGGGAAAAGGAGGAGGAGACGGAGGTAAAAAGATTCTCTTCATTCAGGAAGCTTGAATTGGAGGTCAGGAAATAGGCTGCATACACGTGAAACAACTGGAGAATGACTTGACAGTTTTGGTCATAAGCTGATCATGCTTTAGGTACCCTGGGCAGGGCCTTTTCAACATCTCCAGCCTCTTCCTCATACGTGTTTGGCCTCTAGCCTCACCTCTGGTGATGTTAACGTACCATGTTCCTGCCCTGTGGAATTCCCAGCCCATTGCTTGACTCTATCACAGTCCTCCCTCCTTTGTTGCTTGGGCCATCAAAGGCCTTCATGATAGAGAAGGGCCAAAGTACCCTAACCAAGTTGGCATTAGTAAATTTCAAACCACCTGAGGCGAAATGGAATTCCACTGCCTAAGTTGACAGAAGGTACAATAAGAACACTAAATTGGTTTTAGCACACAGACTAATTCGCAGATATCTTCAGAAGGACCTGGAAACATTGGACCATAAGCGAGTGTTTCAAGACGTCCTTAAATTTTGTTGCAGTGATTATAAAATAAAGAGCTTTCTTGTCTCCTCCTCTGTACTAGGTTATATTAGTCAGTTTGAGCTGCTATAAGAAGATACCATAGACTGGGTCTCTTAACAGAAATTTATTTTCACAGTTCTAGAGGCTGAGATTGGGGAAGTCTGAGATTGGGGTGCCAGCATGGTTGGGTTCTGGTAAGAGCCCTCTCCTGGTTTGTAGACCATCATCTTCTTGCTGTATCCTCACGTAGGATAGAGAAGAAGCTCTGATGTCTCTCCCTCTTCTTATTAGGGCAGTAACCCCATCATGAGGCTGTATTTTCACAACTTCATCTAAAACTAATCACCTCCCCAAGGACCCACCTCCCAATGCTGTCACATCAGGGGTTTGGGCTTTAATATATGTGTTTTGGGGACACAACCATTCAGACCATAACATAGGAGGAGATACTTTTAGCTCATAGAAATGAGACCAGCCCTCTGGCTTCTCCGTGTCACCTCCCTAAACCCACCCTCCACTTCTTCACTGTTGAGACCTCCATGACTTCCCAGGTAATTCACTACCATGGGACATTTACCTATAAGCTCAGAATAACTGATCTTCCCACCAAGGCCACCTTCTACCACTAGTTCACAGACCAAAGAAAGTATCTTATGTGAATATTTTATTCCGTAGAACTTCTGAAGAATCTAGCTCAGATATTTTTCCTCAAAATTATTTTTTGTAGTCCATGCACAAAATCAGAGAGTACAAAAGAATATAACATTCATTTGTCAAAACTCATCCAATATATCTCAACAAAGCTGACTTAAATTGGAAAAAAAAAACTGGTTATGATATTAAAGTAAGTTCCTCTCACATTCCCGTCCTCCAGACACCCTACGCCTCCCTGGAGGCCACAACTGTTATCTTTTTGGTAGGTAGGGACTGGGGAGTAGCCTACCAGAGATATTTCCTGCATGCACTTAAAATCTTTTGTAAAAAAATGTATATATATATATATACACATATATACATATATATACACATATATATACACACACATATATATATTGCATACACTCTTATCCCCACTTTGGCCTTTTTTTAAAAAAGATTTATCCATTTATTTGAGAGAGAAAAAGAGAATGTGCATGCAAATGAAGTGGGGGCAGAGGGAAAGAATCTTCAAGCATGGAGCCTGATGTTGGACTCAATCCCATGACCCATGTGAACATGACTGGCCAAGAGTCTGACACCCAAGAGTCTGACACCCAACCAATTGAGCCACCCAGGTGTCCCACTTTTGTCCTCTTAATAATGAACTGTGGAGATGACTCCATGTCATGTAGTCAGTATTACCCCATTCTTTTGATGAGCAGCATGGTTTTCCCCTGAATGGATAGAGCAGAGCATTCATGTCACTTCTTTTTAAAGAACTTGCAGGATGTTTTCCATCCTTCCTTATTTCAAACAATGCCTCTATATAAGCATATCTATAGAATACATTATCATTATCATAAGTAGAATTATTGGATCAAATGGTATGCACACTTTAAGAGCTGCAAAATAATTTAACTATAGAGAAAGTGTAAAGGTTAATGTGACTAACTCCAACCAGCAGTATTTCATCTCAACAAGGAAGATCACATTTCATTTAGGAAACCCCAGAGTGTAAAGTCACTAACTCGTGGCTTATACGTTAATGATTTGAGATAAGGAGGTGATCAGATTTTCCTTTAAGATGTTTTGCATTCAGATACTGCTAGGATGGTAAATGTGTTCCATCTAGTGGCCTCAGTGATGTCCAAAGTGGATTATTTTTTCTAAATCATCACCTGTGTGTTCCTGAATATAATTCTTGGGTGTGCTTGACCTTAACCAGTGGAAGTACCCAGGCTTGGCCTGACAATGAGCGAGGCTGGAAAGAGCCCCAAATTAGCTAAAAAGTAACTCCTTGGACCACATAGAGTCTACCCCAAGAATCCAGCCATAGGACTTAAGTGACTTTATGGGGATTAGTTTTGTGCCTTTTAAAATGGAATGAGCTCTCAATTTTATTCTTATATTTTAAATTGATTATGGCTTAATCTCTTTGTAAAGATGTGTGGGTGTGTGTCTGTAATTTCCATTATACTTTATTGCATTTCTTCTGCAGAGATTTTAATAATGCTTTTCTGAATAGGAAGGTAGGGATTCTGACTTTGCCCATCCCTTGCTCCATTGTGTTCGCTTTCCTTGCAGGCTGCACGGATAGGGTTAAGGTTTTCCAGTTTTCCTTTGAACGGTGATTGCTGTATTAAACACAGCCTGCTAACTTTCAGCCTATTATTTGTGTAGATGGCTCTCCAGTGCTTTTAAATTTACTTAATTAAAATTCAAGAATGATATGATTCCAGTGGGTTACATTAGTCTCACTCTTACCTTCCTCAATCAGTTTTCTCTTATAGCCGTTTTCTTTGCAAGAATTCTTATTGAACATGACTCTAGCCTTGCAGACTGCTTAACTCGTAATTCATGGCTTAAAAAAAACCACTACAATAATTAAAAGCATCCATTTTTGAGCACAGTCAAGTTAAACTGAGCTTGATATTTATGCCATGTCTTACTGCCCCAAGGATGTAGCTAACATCCTTAAAATGAAAAGAGAAGGGCTGCTGTTTCCAGAGATTTCCTATCTTTTATTTTTTTTTCCTTTGAGCTGAAATTATTCTATCAGTGAACCACCAAGTTTGATTTTATTATCGGCTTGCAGTTCAACAGGAGGGAACAAAGGATGTGTGATCTTTTCCTTTTATACCCAGGATGTAGCAAGATTTGTACACCAGGCGTGCAAGTATGGCCATGCTCAGGACTGACCCCTTGTGCCTTTTACGTTCTTCCCTTCCTTAGTGACACAAAACCCACTGAACCCTAGCAGCAGCCGAGCTCAGGCAGCCACTGCCCCCAAAGCTCTGCCTCCTGCATTTGAGTCCCTAGAGGCCAGCAGCGGAGGTGGCTGTGTCTCCATCTGTGTATGCAGGAGAACATGGCACAGGTATAACTGTTTAAACCCAAGCAGTGTGATGTAAGCAAACTGACGGAAAGGGTTAGGAGAGAGGGTAAAGGAAAGGAGAAATCTCATCAGGCTGCATTATTTACAGACAGCTGTGCGGAGGCTGAGCAGGGACTAACGCACCCCACCACCTGTGCCCTGAGCCAAACTCCTAGTCCTCCATGCTCTCCTCCTAGCCTCCAGAAAGGAGGAATGGCTGCACAAAACAACCTCATGCTGAATTATGTGGGGAGAGATTCAGTCTTCCATGATTTTTTTTTTTCCAACTGGAAGAGCAGTTCTCCTCTTAGATAAAAACACGCAAACCGCTCTGGTCGGCAAATTGCTTGGGTTTCACAGGAAAACTGGGCGGTCTTTCACTCCGATAAAAGGAAAAGCGTTGGCTCCTGCCTCTGGAATTCTATGGTCCCAGTCACCCTGGGTGAAATTTGCAGAGTTCTCAGCTTGGACGTCGTTTTACAGTACGAGCAAATGTTCAGGCTCAGGAAATGATGAAAAAAATGTAAGATGGGCTTGACCCAGCGCTGGCACAGGATATGCGACGGGAAGCAGCATGCCGAGTGGAGATAACAGCCCCCGGGGCCAGGCAGGGAGCTGGTTTCACACCCCCAGCCCCAGCCCCCACAGCAGGAGCCCCGTCGGACCGCGGGCGGAGAGCGGAAGTCTGGCCATGCCATGCCTCTGAGGGGCCGAGGCAGGGGACAGGCCATGAGGAAGGAGGGCGAGGCCCCCGAGAGCACCTTCTGACCAGCAGGGACTTGACAGATTCCCTGCACACACATCGTACTTTCAAAAGTTGTGTCGTATTTGGTTGGTTGGGGCTCTGCTCACACCTACTTTTCTAAAACACCTGCTGTAGACCAAGCTGGTTCGCGGACAAAAAGGGATGCCATGTTTGTCCTTCAGGTCTCTCAGGGAGAGGCCACACAATGCCACTTAGGAAGGTGCTCAAAAGGAATGAGGTGGAGAGGACACATTGGTTACTGTTAATGACAGGGTAAGTTAATAACTGCAAGATGTGTCTCTGGGCAGCCCTGCCCCAGGGATGCAACCTGCCACCCATCTGCTTGGGCGGGGGGGTGGGGGGCGGCTCTTCTTCCCCATGGCCGTGGCCTTTGGTCAGAGAAGGGCTTTCCTTCAATGTCTGGTGCTCCTGGTTGTGATGCAGACGAGGAATCCATTTTCACTTGCCGCTCTTACAAAATACATGTTCTGGGCACAAGAACGGGAGCTTCGCAACCCTAAGTGGTTTGTGCTTGTTCAAGTACATAGGGCCAGCCCTTCTTTGGATAATTAACAAATGTTCCCTGCTTTCCCCTCCAGCACCCATCCCGCAGCTCTGTTCTTACAGATGAGCTACCATTCATTTTGTGACTTTTGCTGCAGAGAGGAGAGGGCAAAACCTGATGATGAGATGAGGAGTTCAGAGTGATTATTATATTGGGTTTGGGTTTCTCCCGCACTACTCTTCCTTTAAGAGTAAGCAGGGAGGTATTAATATCTATTTGCCATTTTGCTTCCCTGATGTTGTTTTTGCTGCTACAATTTTAACAAGCACAGGAAGGCAGAACCGTTCGAGGACCCCTTTAACCAACAAATTCTGCGTGAATTCTGTAGGGGTCACTCAATTTAAATGATACAAAAGAACCAGTATAGGTAATGAAGTGAAGAATGTAATTCCACGATATTGCAAAATCAACAGACAGTATCTCATCTCTGTCAAGCATGCCCAGACACAGGAAGATAAACATCTTTAGCTCTTTAGATAGACATAATTCCTCCTTTAAGGTGCTCACAATCTAGCAAAGGAAACAGACACGTATACAAATAATTGTAAGACAAGGCACATACATGACAAAAGTAAAGTGTAAACCAAATCAGCAAGGGTGCTCGGGAGACAGTGATTCATTCCAGGACTGAGGCCTTGAAGGTGGGATTAGAAATAAAGAGGATTTCCACAGGCAGAGTGGAAGATTTCCCCTATGAAACTCTGCTGCGTTTTAAAGGGGAAACTCTTGAGTCTATACCAACACATAGGGCCCCTGTCTGATACAGACTACATTTAAAAGGCAGTTACTCAACAATGCATGTAGAATTTTTACTTTTAGAGTTAAAAAATAGATGCATAATAGTCGAGCTTTTAAGCAGGCTGGATTAATATGTAAGCTTAGTACTTTCAGTGGATTGTTTTATTATTGAAAATATTTACTGTGTCTCCCTAGAGGAAGGCTTTGTTTTCCCGTTCATTGATACGGGCTGGTTGTATGACCTGCTTTGGCTAAAGAAATCAGAGGGGAAGTGAGGCAGGCCCCTTGTGAGTAGACCCTCTGTGAGCCATCATTTACTTCTATTCTCTTTTCTCTGTATTCTGATGATTAGCTAAGTCCCTGATGGAAGGTGCTCTTTGGGGGTCAGCCTGTGTCCTGGGATGAAGACAAGACAACTTGGAGCAGAGCCACACATGATTGACACAGTTCATTAGCATCGGCAAGAAACAAACTTTTGTTAATGTCAGCCACTGAGATTGAACTCAGCCTCCACTGATTGATAGGTACAACCTATGGGATCTTCTTTGACCTTTTTAAACCTCAGTTTCCTGGTCAATCAAATGGGGATAATAATAGTACCTGCCTGAGAGAATCATTGTGAGGTTAAAATGAGTTAATTTTAAAGCGCATTGCATGGTGTCTAGTCCGTAATAAGAATTCAGTGTTTGTTATCTTTAAATATGCACAGAGACATGTCTGGAGGAACATACACCAACTTGTTAACAACAGTTCTGTCTTGAATATGAGATTATGGGTGACTTACAGTTTCCATTTCACTTATGCCTTTGATCAAATTGTTTGTGATGAACATACACTATTTTTTAACATATACTATCCTAATAATCATAAAAAGGAGATTTTTCCACTTTGGAAAAAAGGAACAATAGCATCTCTATCACAATGATTATCACACTTGGCTCCTTGAAGGAAGGGGCTATGTGCATTGCCTGTGGTGGTAGGGTCTGGCCCACTGGATGGCACTGGATGGCACAGGATAAGTTCACAGATGTTTCTACAGGTGTAATTGATCAGTTTCTCATCTGGATAACAGGGTGGATGGCAAGTAATGATGCGCTATTTCTGAGATAAAAATCCCGAAGGTGATAGTAAATAGAGTACAAACTTAGAATACGGGCATTTGGAGTTTTTCACTGATCAGTTAAATGGGCACTGAAAATATGAATTTGGAGATCGGAGACGGTGATGTGGGGCTCATCCAAGTAGAGATGATTGGTTGAGTGAATGTAGAGAGGGAGCATGGGCTTTGGGTTTTTCTCCAGTCTCTCTGCCCCCAATCTTCCCTGCAGAACCAAGTCCAAACCTTTGTCAACAACATTTATTCCACAGTTATTTACTGAACACCTACTGTGTGCCTCTACTCTTAGGCAGATTCTGTTTTATGGTGGGAGGCAGACAATAGCCAATAGCAAAATAAATCAGTAAAATATAGAATATATCCTATAGTGATCAAGACAAAAGTAAAATGTGAAAGGGGGAAAGGGAACATGGGAGGGAGGTGTTGCAATTTATAACGGGGTAAGTCAAGATAGGCCTTGCTGACGATATGACATAAGACCTTAAAGACAGGCAAGGTATCCCTGTATCTCTTGGGGGGAATAGTCCAGATAGCAGAACAGAAAAGGCAGAGGCCTTGAGGGGCAAACATGCTTATGTTTAGAGGAATAGCAAGGGGGGCAGTGGCTGGAGCAGAATGAGTAAGGGGGTCAGTGGTAGAAAAGTTCAGAGAGATAATGAGAGGTCAAACAGGGGCAGTGGACAGATCACCTATGATCTCACTGGCAGACTGTGGGAGGCGTTTTGACTTTTATTCTAGGTGATACGGGAAGCTCCTGAAATGTGATTAGAGGAGTAGCATAATGTGACTTGTGTTTGAAACTGACCAGTATAGTTACTCTGTTGAGAACAGGGGGATAAAGAGCAAGGATAGAAGCTGGGTGAACATGAAAGAAGTTGTTAACAGTATTAGGAGATGTGTGGCTCGGGCTGGTGTGGTGGCTGAGAAGGAGATGAGAAATTGGATGCTGGGTGTATTTTGCAAGTGCAGCCAACGTGATATACTCAGGGATTCGATGTGGCCTCTTAGGGAAGGAGAGGAGGAAGGGATAATTCCACCGTGTTTGACCTCAGCAACGTGAATGATGGAGTTGCCGAGACGGTAGGACTTCAAGAGGAGCAGTTTGGGGTCGGAAATTAGGAGTTCCATTTTAGACAGGGTGACTTTGAGACACCCTTAGGCATCCAAGTAGAGATGTGGAATGAGCAAATGGAAACGGGAGCCTCCACTCAAAGGAGTCAATCGGGCTGTGTGCATGCATTTGAGAGTTCTCTGCAGGTGAGTCGTATTTAAGTTGTGAGCATAGAGAGGATCACCTGGGGAATAAGTACAGCAGGAAAGGGAATCTGAGCTTTGGAGCCCCCAACCCGACAGCAGGGGAGAAAAAGGTCAACCAGCAAGGAAGAGGAAAGTCATCAGCAACAGGGAAGGAGACAACCAGAGGGGAACAGCATCCCCCGAGTAGGTGAAGAAAGTGGTTCAAAGAGGAGGATTGCTGCACAGGGTCCAATGAGACGAAGGTTGAGAATTGTCCGCTGGAGAAGCCTGACCGAAGGAAGTTGGAAAGAGAATTAGAAGAGAGAAATCAGAGATAGGGAGTGGGTTTAAACAACTTTTTGGAGGAATTTTGTGGTAGAGGAGAGTAGGAAGCATAGAATGATAGCTAGAGAGAGATGAGACCAAGAAAATATTTTCTTCCTTTTTTTTTCTTTTTTTTTCAAGATGGGAGAAATTATAGTGGTTTGTATACTAATGGAAAGAACACATTGGAGAGGGACAAACTGGTGATGTAGGAGAGCTAACGGGGAAGTGGGTGCTCTGGACGTGGAGAGATGCGAGCACGTGGGGTCTAGTACATAGAGGCTGCCCTTAGATAAGGTCTCCAGCCATTGTTGGGAGAAACAAAATGGGGGGCGGCTCACGTGGACACAGGTGCAGGTGAGTTGGCAGAAGCTGTGGTGGGAATGTTTAAATGTGTTCATTCTCAATTAGCAATAATCGCACCTCGGATAAACCTCATTAGCTACGATACTGCCACTGCACAGAGCTAATGTGTGCATTCTCTACTGATTGTTTCTTTTGCCCTCTGGGGAGCCGGAAGCAAGGTCATCAGCTGAAAGGCAGAATGGAGGAAGGGGTACTGGGGGTTTGAGAAGAGAGGGATCCATGGGGACTAGGGAAACAGTGCAAGTGCCAGCCAAGCGCTTCTGTACTCTGAGTCCAGTGGCCATGAATTTAATTGACCGGTAGCGTGGTGAGCTAACCTCCACAGTGAGTGTTAGGGTACAGCGTGGTGGAGGTATGGATTTAAATAACTCAGGGGCTGGACAAATAACCTGAGAGAGAGAGAGAGAGAGAGAGAGCAGGAGAGAGGGAGGAGTGGGATGAAGGGCAGATGTGAATGGGTTGGGGGGCACTGGGAAGGAATTGGGGAGGCATTTATGATTCTGAGAACAGAAGGAAGGAAGGAGGCGTGTATTAATTATCTTCTGCTATGTAACAAATTACCACAAAGGTAGCAACTTAAAACAACACGCATTTATTACTCCATCGTTTCCTTGGGTCAGAAATCCGGGCATGGTCCTCTATTTTAGGGTCTCTCTCGAGACTGCAGTGGGGTGTCAGGCAGGGCTGGCATCTCACTGAGGCTTGAACGGGGAAGGGTACACTTCCCAGCTCCGATGGCTGTTGGCAAGATTTGGTTCTTTGTGGTCTATGAGATTGAGGGCCTCCCTTTCCTGCTGGCTATCAGCTGGAGGCTTCCCTCAGTTCCTGGCCTCTCCATATAGTGGATTATTTCCTGCAGAGGAGAGTCAATAGAGAGAATCCACAAGCAAGAAGGAATTTACAGTGTTAAATAATGTGACCGCAGAAGTGACATCACCTTTGCCATATTCTACTGGTTGGAAACAAGTCACAGGTCCCACCTACACTCAAAGGGAAGGCAATTTCACGAGGGTCTGAGGAGGAGGAAGGGATTATTGGGAGCCATTCCAGAGTCCATCTGCGATAAGGAGAAATGGATGAAGTGTATTTTTGAATACAAAGAAGGGAAACTGAGGAAACAAACAGAAGAGAGGGCCCCTCTCCTAATGAAAAAAAAAGTTGATATCACCCGTTGAAAGAGAAAAGGTGAAAATGGGGGGGAAATATACGTGACAAGCAAAGGGAGTCTGTAGTTAAGTAGATGAATTGTGAACAGCGCTGCAGGGCCAGCCAGATTAGAAAGTGTGGATTTGCTGTGGGGCCCGTTGACAGTTAAGTGATTTGCTCTAGCGATAGATGGTGCTCTGTTTTCAATCTGAAAACTAATGGATGGAGGGATTGGCCCAGGGCTGGGTGTGTCAAAATGTCAGGGTCAAGAGTGTATTAAAGGGGTGTGTTGAAAGGTCAGGATCAAGATTCCCTGTGGTGTTGGTAAGGAAAAAACTCAAGTGACTCAAAGTTATTTTTCTATTTCCGACTTCCACATTTCTACTTTACCAGATATTCCAAAGTAAGTCTGGAGGTGCCCAGGCTGGCCTGGCTCTGTGAAGGCCAGCGGTTGGCATGATGCAGCAGTCTGCCATGATGCAGGGTCAGGTTGCCACAGGGCTTCCCAGCAGCCTCACTGGGGACACTGCAATGTGGAAGGTTCTCTGTGGAGCCAGGATCTCCCTTGGAGGTCCTGAAGTGCCCACCCTACCTCCGAGAACCTCCTGGTGCTTCATCAGGTGCACCAGTGTCTCCATCAGCCCTTCCTCAGGGGCTAAAACCTCACTCACCTGTGCCCTCTGCTTCCTCATTGTCTACCTCACCCAGGGTTTGTCACACTCTTTTTGGTGGTTAGTGCCATTCTGGGCAGTGTAAAGTGAGTTATTGCCAGTCAATACCCTGACCTTGGATTCATAGCTGCTCAAGAGGGTAAAGTGCTGAAGTAAGGAGAAGCTACTCTGATTAGTTTGGTAGGAAATTTCGTTCTCTGTTCCCTGAGTTGACTTTGAGCAAGGATGGTAGCAGAAAGAATAAAGCTGTGTGGGAAGACTTCAGGAGGAGAACATAAGCCCTTGGCTACATGTAACTCTGATGATTGAGAAGTGTTTTATTTAAGGCTTGGAGTCAATGTAAAAGTTTTCTTGCTTCAGAAAAGCCTTAGAGAAAAGATAATTACTTCCCACGTGAAGAGAGCTATGTTGGGTCTCATTCATCTTGGTACCCCCAACACCCAGCCCATCGCAGGCCCTAAATACTCCTTCGAGAAGCATCTGTTGAGCTGAAATGAGCTGCTCTAAGTGTGAGACAGTAGCAAATATGAGTTATTCCTGAGTGATGACAAATAAGTGAAAATGAAAAGAAATCCTGGTGCTTCTTATACTTAATATTAATGCTTGGTGAGTTGCTGCTATGTGGATTCCTTTACTGTCTTCCCGGTTTAAAAAGACACTGCATTTAGTTATTTATATCTTTATCATCTATCTATCTCTCTATTTGTTTATTTATTTATAAATTTATTTTTAAGTGGGCTGCATGCCCAGCGTGGAGCCCAATGTGGGGCTTGAACTCATGATGCTGAGATGAGTTCAAACCTGAGCTGAAATCTAGAGTCAGATACTTAATCAACTGAGCCACACAGGCACCCCAAAAAGACACGGCTTTTTAAAGACACAGAGTCAGACTCTATTTCGAAGAGAAAACTCTGGGTCGAAAGTTTTTAAAGGCATGCAGATATAGAGAAGAAAATTGTAATGACCCACATCCTCGCCATGCAAAATTAAGTACTATTAACATTTGGGCACATTTGCTTCCAGCCTTTGCATTCAGTAATCTGTTTTTTAAAACCAATGTTAGTGCAGTCATGTGCTGAAAAATATGAAGTGTGTCAGTGCATGCGTGTGCACAGTGTGAACTCACAAATTTGTTCTCACACATTTGTGGCATTTGCTTGCTCTTCCCCAGAATTTCTGAGTTGGAAAGGGCTAATGTTACAAACTACTGTGGCAATAATGGAATGATGAAGCCATGATTTTACATGTCAATGTAGAGCACACTCTCCAAACAACACATTTTTAAAGCATGAAAACTCTAAGTAATCCCTACACACTGGAAAAAATTTTAACGCAACTCTTTTGGCCTTTAGTCTTTCAGTTTTTCTTTTCAGAATTACCAGTTCCTTGTGAATGTCTCCAGAGAGATTATTTGCATATACAAACATATTTCCTATTTCCCTACACAGCTGGTAGCATCCTATGTATAGTGTTTTGTACATAAGCATAGCATTTTGAAATTTGGGGAAGTGTTTNTTTCAGAATTACCAGTTCCTTGTGAATGTCTCCAGAGAGATTATTTGCATATACAAACATATATTTCCTATTTCCCTACACAGCTGGTAGCATCCTATGTACAGTGTTTTGTACATAAGCATAGCATTTTGAAATTTGGGGAAGTGTTTCTTTCTTTTTTTTTTAATTTTATTTATTTATTTGACAGAGAGAGAGACACAGTGAGAGAGGGAACACAAGCAGGAGAGCAGCAGATGGAGAGCGAGAGTGAGTGCGTGTGAGCAGAGGGAGAGGATCGCAAGCAGATTCCCCATGGTGTGAGAGCCTTACACGGATCCCACCACCTCAAGATCATGACCGGAGCCAAAACCAAGAGTTGGACTTTCAACCATCTGAGCCATGGAGGCACCCTAACAGTAAGCCTTTTTTTTAAAAAAATTTCAGTTTATTGAGGGTTTTAAAAATATTCACTTTATTGTATTGACATACAGAAAGTAAGTTTTCGGGCTGTGTAAATTTGTCGTCATGGCCTTCCTTCTTTCTTAGTCTTAACTCAGAGGGTCAGAGAAGGTCCTCCACAGACTTGACAGGCCCCCCAAAACCACAAATTTCCATGTCAGCACTAGACCATTCACTCTTACTTTCTATGGTTGAACTTACTCACTTAAAGGCCCACAAGGAAACCCTTTGTACTTCTGGTAGCTAAACCCAAATCCTGGAGAATACAACAAAGCCAAACAGAGGGAAATTTGGGACTCGGCTTAAAATACAGCTGGGCAAGCCCACACTCAGTTGCTGGAATAACAACCAGCTGGGAAGGCTAAATTTAGCTCAGAGCCTTAAATATGGTCAGCTCTAGAGTATCTGCGGACCTTCCACAGAGAACTCCTCCCCCTCTCTAGAGCTGGTCAGCAGAAAGGAACAACATTTGTCCAAAATGCCAACTTTGTGAAACCGGCCTAGTCGATCTGGTGTGATTTAATAGGCTATAAAATATTTGATTTACAGCTGATCAATAGGCAAACAGTATGATTTGTTGTTTGGGGAATACAGAGCACAGGGACTAGGAAGATGCCAAACAGTGGAAAAGGTTAATTAACATTAGAGAGTTCATTTTGAAGTTTGATTTAAAAAAAAGAACAAACTGGAACAGGAAGCAGGATCCCTGACCTGAAGGAAACCAGAAGGTGAGCAGAATTGGTCTCCTCCATGTGGCCCTCCTGGGAGGCCCCCACTCACGCTCTGTCCCAAAGGACGGGGAAGCCCCAAACAGCAGCTCAAGTCTTGAGTTTACAACTCGGTTAACCTCAGTTTCCTGCTTTTTCCAAGTGAGAGGGCTGGAGATGAGCCCTGAGCCTCCAAACCTCGAGGTTTGGGGTTCTTGGTGCTTTTGTCTCCAATGACTAACTGCTTTCCCCCCTGGAGTTGCTCTATACCCTCTACCCTTGCCTTCAGGGATCCCAAGTGTAGGTAGAAACAGAGGCCTCCATGCCTCCAGGTGAGACCATGTTTTGCAAATCTAACTTGGTAAGGGGCTGGGGAAACACAAGGACCCTGAGAGAGCTGGGCGTCCTCCCTGATCCTGCAGATGGCACCAAAGAAGCCCTGACAACCCATACCGTACGTACCCCACAAGTTGGCTGGGCCTCCTCTAGGAGAGGCATGTGACACAGTTTATGGAAAATAAACAAGACGAGGTTGACATGTATGGCCTAGGTGGTACCCAGGGAACAATTGCAAAGACTTCTGATTTGCTTCCTACACTCACATGTGCAAAGAAAATGTCTGTCCTGGACCTCCTGAGGCCCCTACCCACTGGATGGTGATAAAAGAAGCCAGATTGAGTCTGACTAGTTTAAGACTGAGATGCAATGATTTAAATATTGTCTTGAGGATTACTTTACCTCCATGGTTCAGTTGCTCAGTTTTCTAGGCGTCCCCTCACCCATCCCCTTCTGCTCCTCTCTTAGAAGGTGTCTAGTGGAAGGGGTGGCAGAAAAGACATTACAGGCTGTCATGGCCATTGGGGGGTGGAGAGGGTGCCCCACTTTCATGTTGGTCTCTGTGTGTGAACACGCTCCATGACCCCAAGCTCTAGTAGGGTTGGGTTGACATCCTCTTGGTCTCAGCTGCCTATGAACTCCTGGTGCATTATTTCTCAGCCTATTTGGGGGTCTACTGCCCCTCCCCATGGATCTGGGCTCCCCTTGCCTCTTTTTGTCATCACAGACTACCTCTGAGACCCTGTCACCCTCTCCCTCTGGGCCCTGGCCAGGCTCCCCGCCGCCCAAGAGCCTTAGCTGCAGAATGACTTTGACCCCAGCCATGTGAGGGGCCTGATGCAAATTACTCTTTTCCACCTGTGAGCTAAACATCTTGGGGCGGGGTGCAGGGGGTGGATGTCCTCCCAGAAGTGGGCGTACTGCCTCGGCAGGCCCTGGGAGGACAGCAGAAGTCCTGGGGGCAAGCACTGAGGCCACGAGCATGGGTTCCACAGTCTTACGGGCATGGCTTCCCCTCCATTGTACTTAGCAATGGTGTGGCTCCAGACCAGGGCTTTGACCACTGACTGTCTAACCAGGACAGTACACGCCCCACAGGGGTGCGATCATGGTCAAGGAGGCTTGTGTGAGGCAGGAGGGCTGGAGTGGAGAGAAAATTACCCTTTGCTAATGAAGCAGGGGGTGGCCCCTGGCTCCCTAAGAGTTCTCATCTCAGCCCCGCCCTGTGCCCACCATGCAGCTTTCTGAACTGGCCAGGTGCCCAATTTTTGCTTTTTCTGTTACCTGTTCATTAAGGTCTCAGTGACTGAAATGCCACTCTCTGATTGGCCAGTAAGCTGTTTTTTCAAATAGCAAATTTTCTGCTACCTCAATTACCAAAGCTCCTGGGGACGAAGTCAGTTTCTACAGTGACTGGTTGACATTGCAATAAAAAGGGGTCACTTCCTCTCAGGGCCTGGAGGCAGCTTGCAGAGACATGGCTGACCACACCAAGAACCTTCAGGATGCCCACAGGCACCGGGCTGGTTAGGGTGCCTCTCTGAGGAAAATCATCAAGAAAATTGAAATCAACCTGTGCACCAAGTACACTTGCTCCTTCTATGGCAAAATCAAAATGAAGAGACGAGGTTCCTGCACAAAACATCAGCCATGGGTGCCCGGACCCATGTCCCCAGTTCTGCCGACCCAGTGAAGCCTGCTGTCAGGGCACTGGCGAATGAATAGGAACTAGAGGAGCTCCCCCGTTGGCACCATGGCTAGCTATAATAAATGGATGAATTTATGTAACCAAGAAAAGGGGGGTCATGTGACCCAGCACAGCCTTCCTTTGGCCAATCCCAGGCACAGTGTGTTCTGTCTTGGGTCCACTGAAGGTCACAGTGTGACTCCCCAGAGCTGTGATATCTTCCACAAGGCCGACTCTTCACTTTCCAAATGCTCCCTCCTCTCTATAGGTAGCCCACGCCCAGGCGGGTCTCCAGTTCCCTGCTGCCACCTTTGGCGAGAGGGAGGATAAGGTAACCACTTATTCATTAGAAGTGTTAACCCTGCACCGCCTGTGTGGCGCAGTTGGTTAATCGTCTGCCTTTGGCTTGGGTCATGATCTTGGGTCCTGGGGTGGAGCCCCACATTGGGCTTCTTGCTCAGCGGGAAGCCTGCTTCTCCCTCTGCCTCTGTCCCTCCCCCTGTTCATGCTCTCTCTCTCTCTCTCATCTCTCTCTCAAGTAAATAAATCTTAAAAGAAAAAAAGAAGTGTTAACCCTGTAGGCTTTGCATTTTCAGCCTTCTAGCAATTGAAATGAAAGGCTATTTCTCTCCTGGGGTTTCAGGTCTCGGTAGGGGAGGAGGTGTTCCATTTTAGGGGCAATGGCCCTGGGTCACTAAGTGCTCCTGGAATTGTCCCAGGCCCAGGTGGTGATCGGATGGCCCTTAGGGAATCCTGGCACAGGGAGCCAAAGCCTAACGATCCTCTGCTTCTCCAACCAGGGCGGCCCAGAGAGCAGAGGGCTTGGTCCCAAAGGAGCTGATGAGAGGAGAACGCTTCTTGACCTAAAGATAGACCCACCTCTTTCCCGTGTCCTCGCACGGGTCCCTGCCTTGCCCATCTTTGATGCCAAGGTTCTGAGATCCATATATTATCATACAAGTGACAGCATTTTAGATTATATTTAATGGGTTCTTTGTACCAAACTTCCTGACCTTATTTCCTATACCTTCCCTCTCTTCCACCTCTGTGTTAATGTTCCCTCTACTAATAAAATGTCTGCGAAGGGAATGTCCCTGAAATCATCCTTTTTGTTAGTAGAGGTATTATTTTATAGGAAAGCCATGGAGGCATTTGGGGGACCTAAAATGCCACATCAGTCATACAACTAGAGCAGAAGGGCTGACTAGAGAATGAGAACCCATAAGAGAAATTAGAGACATATTGTCCACTCAACTTTAGGGGCCAGAGAAGCAAAGGTGGCAATTTAATTTAAGAGCTATTCCTAACAGGGAATTCAGTGTCAGGAAAGCTGCAAGTCAGAGGAAGAATTCTGTAAAATCAAAGGAGGCTTGAGGGGTAGCAATGCTGGAAGCATCAGCACTCCTCTTGGAGGTGGACCGATGCAGTCCCGATGAAGGCGGGCGGGTTAAAATGTCACAATGGTTAGCTAAGGGAAACTGCCCTCCCAAACATGCTATTTGACTTCTGGTTCCTTCTGTCCTTGATTCAGGTTATTTATATACTGTGGACAATTAAAACAAGGCCATGATGACTCAAGAATAAACTGGTTCATTATCAGTTTGTACAAGTGTCTGTTGGGATTACACTTTTCATTCCACTTCTTTTTTTTTTTTTTTACTAGTTTTATGGTTTTGTCATAAGCTACCACAAAACCTAATCTGGAAGAATGGGGTATAAATAAAATTAAATAAAAATTTTTTTGCTGTCAAACCCACGGTTCTCCCACTGCAAATCCTTTTGTGTCCCTTCCCCCACCGCTCACTGCAAAACAGAGTAAATGCCTCCACCCTACATTCAAGAATCACTATCGTGGGTCTCAGTGGGCCTCATTGCTTTGTCCTCTCTGTTCCCCAAGTGGAAATATCAAATCTTCTTCATGAAGCAAGTGCTCGTGCCGGCTCCCAAACCAGACCATCTCCTCTTCCACGTTCACAAATGCTTGTCCTTTTTCATATGCTCGCTCTGATTTTATCTTGTAATATGTGTATTTACTGATTTTTATGTCTACCTCTCCACCTAAACCATCTTGCAATCCCTACATTGTAGGCTCTTGGAGGACAAGAACTGAAGTTACTTATCTTTGCAATTCCTTGGAAGCTGAGAATAATACCTTGAACATAGATAACTCTTGATAAATGTATGTTGATTGATGGTGGGTGAAATTTTTTAAAAAGGACATTATCAAGAAAGTGGCACCTCAACCATCATGGAAATTGTGTGTGCTAATTGTGTAAGGCTTAGGGGATAGGAATTCCACAACCTACCAGAGAAGCCCACTTTTAAATCACTTTTCCAAGAAAGCTTTTATTATTTTGGCAACTGGAGTACAAGGTTTCTGCAGTTTCTCTTATTTTCTCTAATTTTAACTTCATCAAGTTAGAAGCTAGTTGACCCTTTATAAATTTGGAGCATGATATTAAATCAGGATTTTCTAAAAGCTAAGAAAGCAATTTGGTCTGAATAGGAAGGAGTCAAAAAACCCAAAGGAGACTGGGCTTTGAGATGGACGGGAGACCACAGGGCACATTTAAAAATTGTTTTCTTATTTAAAAGCAAGGCTTGCTCCATAACTCATTTGATAAAGCATACCAAAATTTCTAGTTCTTTGTGTCAAATAACGATGCATACTCAGGCTATTAAAAAGCAATCGAAAGAGAACTCATTTATTCCCCCTACCTTACTCCCCAAAGGATCTGGGTTGGCTTTATATAAATATACACAATATGGGAAACGAAAAATGAACAAACAGAAATAGGGCAAAAGGCAAATAAAGAAGGAATAGTAAGATAAAGACGAGAATAAAGTTAGCATGCAGACACGTATGTTAAAAATTCTTGAACCATCTCAGGGTGCCTGGGTGGCTCAGTTGATCAGTGATCTCCACTCAGGTCTTGATCTCAGGGTTGTGAGTTCAAGCCCTGTGTTGTGCTCCACACTGGGCATGGAGCCTACTTACAAAAAAAATTAGGGGCTCAGTCGGTTAAGCAACCCACTCTAGGTTTCGGTTCAGGTCATGATCTGAGGGTCATGGAGTTGAGCTCCATGTTGGGCTTTGTGCAGAGTCTGCTTGTCCTTCTCCCTCTGCCCCTCCTCCTGCTCGCTCGCTCTCTCTCTTAAATAAATAAAATCTTTTAAAAAAATTCTTGAACTTCTCAGTTTGGATCTGAGTTTCCTGGGGACCAAAGTAAAGAAGGGAACACAATTGGTGACGAATTTCACAGTCTGTTTAAAAATCAAACCTAGTTCTTTCGTGTTTGTGTGCCGGATACAGCACCCCACTTTTCAGTGGTTTTCTCCGTATAGGGTTGGTTAATCTGGTGCCTGCCATGGTGAATAAATGTGTCTGGAACTGTAGGATAGAGGGGAGCCCTCGGTGTCGCCTGTGATGCCGCTCTGTCAGCACAATACCCATTCTTTTCATGAGGCAACCCAATGAGGCCAACTTTGTGAAAAAGGTCAGAAAGAGAAGCACTCCTTGTCCATGGCAGTGTCATGGGGAGGGTTGCCAGCCACAGTCCTAGGAGTGACAGTTACCTCCCAGAGAGACCCTAGAAAAGTAGAAAGGGGCAAAAGAGTCTTTAACATATTCTTGACAGTTGACAACTTTCCTCTTTCTGTCTTCCAGAAATGATGAGATTCTCTGGTGCTAAAAACCCCGGTCTGCTTCTCTCAAGTTCCTCCATCAGGTGCCCCCTTCTCCAAAGGGGGAAAAAGATGACACATTCTCCCTCAGAGAGCTACTGGGAGGAAAGCCATGTACATAAAGTAATAAATACAGTGATGTGCAGGACTGATAGCTAAGCCTCCCAGGAATAGATTTTATTTTTAAGAGTGGCTTTTGAACCCACTTAAAACCCTCATTAGGTCACTTGAGGATTGATTGATTAATAGATTGTGAGTATGCAGAGGAGAGTTAGAGATTTTACAGCAATGACACCTTCTCTGTATCTCTTGCACACTTTAGTGATCACTTTGTCATCCATTAAAGGCAAAGGATGCAACAACTTGACCTTCAACTTATAAAAATTCACAACTGTGGCCCTAGTGGTACATGAGACATACTGGAGTCACTTAAGCCAGTTACCTCACTAAGCTTTGATCTTAATTTATAAAGGGGAATAACCATAGAAGTCATTTTAGGAAATTTGGACATGAAAGTAATAGGAATGCTTTCTCTTCCCTCTTTTCCTGTCACTCATCCTCCCTCCCTCATCCCTTTGTCAGAGGCAAACCTGATTAACGACTGGTTTCATGCTTGAAATTGGATGTCCTTAAAAGCACTTTTCTTTACACCATTCCCAAAGCTGCTTTGCTTCTGGACAGGATACAGTGTCTGCTCATGTATCACTCCACTGTCCTATTTCCACAGAAATCGTTCCAGTTGGTATTGTCTCATAATTAAGGCTACAACCCTGAGGTCAGTTTACTTGAACCAAGGGGTTAGATGTAGGGTACTCACTGCTCACCATTCAAGGTGGCCCATGCCCCCTTCCCCAGACTGCTTTGTCCTATGTCACCTGCAATGGAATTGTCAGCAGCAGTTGTCAACAGATAGCACCTAGGTGGGGATACATATATTCTGTGCGATTTTTTTTTTTTTTGTATCAAGGCCCAAACTTTGTTTTAGTTTGTCCTATTTATAGCTAGGTTCCAGATATGAGCATCTGGCTAATTTCAAACTTCTCAATGAACATTTCCCGATATTTTGAATATATTTTTAAATTCCAGTATAATCAATGTACAATGTTGTATTTCCTTTAGGTGTACACTATAATGATTTGATAACTCTATACATTACTCAGAGCTCATCACAGTAAGTATACTCTTAATCCCCTTCACCTGTTTTACTCTGCCCCCCCAACTGCCCTCTGGTAACCACCAGTTTATTCTCTATATTTAAGAGTCTTGTTTTTTTTGTTCATCTCTTTTTTCTTTTGTTTGTTTGTTTCATTTCTTAAATTCCACATGTTAGTGAAATCATATGGTATTTGTCTTTCTCTGACTTATTCCACTCAGCACTAAACCCTCTATGTCCATCCATGTTGTTGCAAATGACAAGATTCCATTCTTTTATGGTGAGTAATATTCCATTGTATCTACATATGGTGTATGTACATACTGCCTCTTCTTTTTCCATTCATCTGTTGATGGACACTTGGGGGGCTTCCATAATTTGGCTATTGTAAATAATGCTGCTATAAACATAAGGGTGCATATATCTTTTCAAATTAGTGTGTTCATATTCTTTGGGTAAATACCCAACAGTGGAATTACTAGATCATATGATAATTCTATTTTTAATTGTTTGAAGAACCTCTATAGTGTCTTCCACAATAGCTGTACCATTTTACATTCCCACCAGCAGTGCACAAGTGTTCCTTTTTCTCCACATCCTTGCCAATACTGGTTGTCTCTTGTTTTTTTGACTTCAGCATTCTGACAGGTATGAGGTGATATCTCATGGTGGTTTTGATTTACATTTTCCTGATGGTTAGTGATGTGGAGTACCTTTTCATGTGTGTGTTGGCCATCTGGATGTCTTCTTTGTGGAATTGTCTGTTCATGTCTTCTCATTTTTAATTGGATTGTTTGTTTTCTATGTGTTGAATTATATAAGTTCTTTATATATTTTGGATACTAACCCCTTGTTGGATATATCATTTGCAAATATCTTCTCCTATTCACTAGGGTGCATTTAGTTTTGTTGATTTTTCTTTTGCTCTGCAGAAGCTTTTAATTGATGTAGTCTCAATGATTTATTTTTGTTTTTGTTTCCCTTGCCTTAAGAGACATATCTATAAAAATGTTGCTCGGGCTGGTGTCAGAAAAATAATTTCCTGTGCTCTCTTTTAGGATTTTTATAGCTTCAGTTCTCACAAATTTGGTCTCTACTCCATTTTTTAGCTGATTTTTGTGTATGGTGTAAGAAAGTAGTCCAGTTTCATCCTTTTGCATGTAGCTGTCCAGTTTTCCCAATGCAGTTTGTTGAAGAGAATGTCTTTTTTCCATTGCATATTCTTGCCTTCTTTGTTGAAGATTGACTATATAAGTGTGGGTTTAGTTCTGGGCTCTCTATTCTGTTTCGTTGATCTATGTGTCTATTTTTGTGCCAGTGCCATACTGTTTTAATTACTACAGCTTTGTAGTATATCTTGAGTCTGGGAGTGTGATGCCTTCAATTTGTCTTCTTTTTATTTTGAACATATTTTTAAAATATTTATTTGAGAGAGAGAGAGAGAGAGCACAGAGGGAGAGTTAGGGGGAGAAGCAGACTCCCTGCTGAGCAGAGAGCCTTTCTCAGGTGGGGGTGGAGGGGGGAGGGAGCTCAATCCCAGGACCCTGAAATCATGACCTGAGCTGAAGGCCGATGGTTAACTAACTAAGCCACCCAGGTGCCCCTTATTTTGAACATATTTAAAAATAATAGCCAATAGTGACAGAGTACATTGGTTAGACAAGACTTCCCAAATACCAATGATATCTGGGAGAAATTTTTTTTAATAGAAATGACTATTAGAAAGCACCGAAGAATAACCAAAGCTGAGAGAAACTAGTCAAGAATCTATCCTGGTGAGATTCTCTCTTTTGCAGCAGTTTTTTTTTTTTAATTTATTTGAGAGAATGAGAGAGAGAGAGAGAGAGAGCATGAGCAGGAGGAAGGGCAGAGGCGGAGGAAGAAGCAGGCTTCCCGCTGAGCAGGGAGGCCCACAGGGGGGTCAGTCTCAGGACCCTGGGATCATGACCCAAGCCAAAGGTTGATGCTTAACCAATTGCCACCCGGGCACCCCATGCAGCAGTTTTTTGTTTTAGGTAACTTTTCAATCTGTATGCAGCTTTCTTCCACAGGCAGCAGAAATCCAGTCTCACTGGGTTGAGGAGTTAGATGCCAGGGTTTGGGGGAGAGGAAAGATTTAGGAAGGGAAGGAGACCCAGAGGCAGTGAATACAAAATCTGTGA
This sequence comes from Ailurus styani, assembly GCA_002007465.1. Lineage (NCBI taxonomy): Eukaryota > Metazoa > Chordata > Mammalia > Carnivora > Ailuridae > Ailurus > Ailurus styani. The sequence continues at coordinate 3,732,471 of LNAC01000039.1, forward strand.
GAAAGAAAGAAAGAAAGGAAGGAAGGAAGGAAAGAAGGAAGGAAGGAAGGAAGGAAGGAAGGAAGGAAGGAAGGAAGGAAAGAAAAGAAAAGAAAGAAGAGAGAAAGAGAGAGGGAGAGAGAGAGAGAAAGGAAGGCAGGCAGGCAGGCTTAGACTAACCATTAGATGATGCACTTGTGAAGAGATCTTAGGGCCTTGATGGAAAAACAGCAGCTAGAAACAAAATTAGCAACTCATATTTCAGCTGCTTCCTTAGCGAAGTAATAGCATCAACTTTATACAAAATCCTTTAGAAAATAAGGGGGAAAATACTCCTATGAGGTGAGCATAACCCTGATACAAAAATATAACAAAGGTATTAACAGAAAAGAAAATTAAAGATCAGTATATCTCATGAATATCAGACACAAGAATTCTTTTTTTTTTTAGCAGAGAGGGAGGGTGGGGAGGGTAGAGGGAGAGAGAGAGGACCTTGAGTAGGCTCCACACCTAGCACAGAGCCCAGTGTGGGGCTCAATCTTACAACCTTGAGGTCATGCCCTGACTTGAAAACAAGAGTTGGACTCTTAACTGACTGAACCATCCAAGTGCCCCAAGACATAAAAAAAATTTTCTTAAAGATTTTATTTGACAGAGAGAGCGAGCGAGCGAGCATGAGTGGGGGAAGGGGTAGAAGGAGAAGGAGAGGGAGAAGCAGATTCCCAGATGAGCAGGGAACCCAATGAGGGGCCTGACTTGAGCTGAAGGCAGACACTTAACTGACTGATCTACCCAGAAATGTGAGACTAACAGTATAACAGTATTTGCGTTTTAAGCCACTAAATTTGTGGTAATCTGTTATAGCAACCTTAGAAACTAACACAGCTATTATAAAAGACATACATTATAAAGCTACTGTAATGAAGACAGTGTGGTACTAGCATAGAGATAATCATAACAAGTAGTGAAACAAAAGAGAATCTAGAAATAGAGCCCCATGTTTACAGTTTCTCGATTTTTTCAGAAAGGTGCCAAAGTCATTTAATGGGAACAGGATAGTACTTTCAAAATGGTGCTGGAACAACTGGATATGCACATTTGAAAAATGAACCTTTACCTCACATAATATACAATAATTATTTTGAGATGGACTATAGATATAAAAGCTAAAATCAAAAAGCATGTACAAGAAAACCAAAGATAATATCTTTACATCCTTGGATTTGGCAAAAATTGTTCAGATTGGACACAGAAAGTAATAACCATAAAAGAAAATAATTAACAAATTAGTCTTCATCAAAATTAAAATACTCTGCTTGTCAAAAGACATCATTAGTAAAGTGAATAGACAAAGCACAGACTAGAAAATATTCATAAACATGTTCTGACAAAGGTCTTGCATCAGAATACATAAAAGAATCTCTACAACTCCATAATTTAAAAAATGAGCAACCCAGTTTATTAAAAAAGGAAAAAATACTCGAACAGACACTTCACAAATGAAGACACACAACTAACCAATAGCATATGAAAAAGTGCTTTACCTCATTAGTCATCAGGGAAATGGAAATTAAAACCACAATGAGGTACCACCATATATCCATCAGAATGGCTAAAATGTAAAAGATGGATAAAGCTAAATGTTAGCAAGGCTGTGGAATTCTCACATGCCGACATGTAAGGCTGGATGTATGCGTTGGACTATAAAATGGTACAACCATTGGAAAATGGCTTGAAAGTGTCATACAATTAACATAGAACTGCACTTTTACTCAGCAACTCCATTCATAGGTATTTATCCAAGAGAAATGGAAACATATATATGTACACACACACACACACACACACACAATATTTGTACAAGAATGTTCACAGCAGCCTTCTCCACAATAGCCAAAAGCTGGAAGCAAGTCAGTGTCCTCCATCAGATAGTAGGAACCATCCTACAAGGGTTCTTCCACCCTCAAAACCAATATTCTCACAGTGGACTACTGCTCAACAATAATAAAGAAGAAGTTACTAAAAAATGTGGATGAACCTCACAAACACGCTGAACGAAAGAAGGCAGCGTCACAAGAGTATGGTTCCATTTATGTGAAGTTCTAGACCCGACAAAAATAACCAAAAGTGAAAAAATCAAACTGGTGGCTATCTCTGAATGACTAGGAGGAGACATGAGGGAACTTTCTAGGGAGATGAAAATGTTCTACATTGTGATAGGGGTGTAGGTTATGAGAGAGCATCCATTTGTCAAAATTATACTGGTGACATTTGTATACATTAACGTGTAGAGGTTACCTAAAAGAACTAAGAGCAAAAATTATAATAATTGGGTGTCTTTACTGGGGGCAGGGGATGGGTGGTGTTTGAAGATACAGATGAAACTATAATGGCAGAATATTAACAATTGTTGAAGCTGGGGGTTGGGTACATGGTGGTTCATGATACTGTTCTGTTTGCTTTGTATACCTTGGACATTTTCCATAGCAAATTTTAAAAAATATAATAATTGATATGTAATTCCTTTCAATGATAGCAAGATCCACTGAACATGATCTAGTATGTTTGATTAGCTAGAGGTTAAAAATGAGAAATTAAGTGGCTCTCATGAGGAATGTGTTTTTCTTTATTTCTTGGATCCTCTTCATTTGTTTCAGTATTCAGAAATAGAAGAGAGGTCATCACTCAAGGGCCAAAACCCTGCAAGGAAGTGTATTGAACTTGATAACTAACATTTCCTTGGAGAACAGATTCGAGAATCTGATTTTATTAGAAAATTCACAGGTCTTCAAACTATATGAGAATATATTTGATAAACCCCAAACATTAAATGTCTAATTAAAAAAATTCCACTAAACTGTACACTGAAAAAATGGCTGGGATGCTAAATTTTATGTTATGTGTATTTTACCACAATTTAAAAATGATTATGTAAGTAAAAAGTTCCAAATGAAGAAATGAAATGTTTTCCTTTTTCCTCCACATACTTAATAGTTATTCTCTTGCCCTCAGATGTCACATGGTACTCATTATTAGAGTTCCTGGAAATAAAATACTTTTAAAAATATTTCAAATAATTGTCAAGTCCCCAACAAGCAAAAATCTGGGATGCGAATATTCTCTGAAATTTGTAAACATAAATGTTTTGTGAACAGTCGATTCGTCTGCAAAAACTTCTAGATGAATTTTAGTTTAGCAGCCTGTTTTATACCAGCCTTTTTATCTCATAATTTAAAAACCCCAAATTTGGGGTGGGGGCAAGAAGAAGAAATAGATGAATTCCATGTATAAAGAGTATTTCCATAACAATTCACTGGAGCAATCCTTAGAGAAAGAGGTGCAATTGTAGAACTGACTTTTCACAAGGTTCTAATTTAGATTTTCTTCAGGTATGGAAGCTTTCACACTGGAATGGCTCTGGCTGGGCTACCAGGAATTTTGAAATCTCTGTTTCCTGGGAACACGGTGGTTTTAGAAACAGAACAGATCTTCCTCCAGGGCAACTTTGGGCAACCAGGCAGCCAGAACAATTCAGCTGACCTGGCCAGGTAGTAGAGCTAGAGTGGGAGTTTTCTGGAATAAATGAACATCCACTGCTATCTTCTGTCCTCAAGTCACTTGGTTGGATATGTAAAGTCTTGAGGGAAAGAGTGTAATTGCCTGAGCTTAGGTCTTGAGCTTGCCGTGGGCTGTACGGGGGGGGGGGAGTGACAGGAAGTTTCTGCCAGAAAGAACTTCCAAAAACTCCTTCAGCCTTCTTCGTGATAGGGCAGGTTGTCTCCAATTACTGAATATAATGGAGGAAATGAAATGCCACAAAAGGAAGTAGGGTGCTGTTGCAGAAGGGGAGTGGAGACTGGGTCCATTTCTGAGAGGACAAGCTGTTTAGAAGGGACTCTTTCAACACGTTATCCATCCATTTCATTTTCACTGATATATCCTCAGGCTCCTTTGGCCCCCAAAGATGGTCTTGCCTATGTTTCTGTTTATCTCAGTCATCCTTGCAACACCAGACAGAGTGGGGAGATCAGGGTCCTGTGATCCTAGGCGGCAAAGAAAACCTCAATTCCCGTTGACTTAAATAATACAGAAAAGTATTATTTCATGTAACAAGATAAGATGGGTTGGTTGAGTCAGTAGCTAAGTAATGCTGTCAAGGATTTAGATTAATTCCATCTTTCTGCCTTGCCATTTTAATTATATCAGTCACTAGATGGCTACAGCGGCTCCAGGCTTCAAATCCCCACACAGCACTATCCAGAGGCAGAACAAGGGGATTATTGTGCCCTTGTGTCTCTTTTTAAGAGCTAAGAAATCTTTCTCAGAAGTCCCTCAGCAGATGTCTCTTCATGCCTTGTTGGTCAGAATTGGGTCACATGCCTCTTTTGCATCAAGGAAAATGGAATTTCCATAACCGGCTTAATCAAATTTTTTTGGTTGACCTGGACAAAGTTGGGTAACGTTTTTGTGGACATTTGTTATATGTGTGGCTCCCTATGTTCGAGAAATTCCCCACATTATGAGTCCTGGATACCCAGGACGGAAGCAAAACCCACCAGTAGGCAGGTATGTTTGGGTGCAGGTGTGTTGCCTAGACTCCACTAATCAGACACACCTACGTAAGACTTAAATTCAGAAGGGAGCAAAGTAAGGACTTAGATGCCATGCAGAATCCCTTTCCCAGTGAAGTTGGAGGAGCATTGCAGGAAGACAGTGTGGTTTTCGGAGACAACTGGGTAGTGACATTCTGAGCGTGGCAGCCATGTTACAGGAGGCAGTGGCCACGCATCTCCAGTGGAGCAGCCTGGTGGTATAATTTGGGTGCTGTCCCAGGTTATGTAGCTTTCAAGCCTGATTTTCTAGGCCTCCTTGGGGTCCTCTGAGCTCCGTTTGTCCCTAAATCAATTCCTTTCTGGCTTAAATTAGCTTGAGTTGGTTCTGTTGTTTATTAGTGGGAACTCTACAAGGAAGAAGTGGAGAATGCTGATGGCAGGCGAAACCAGCTCTACTCCAGGATGGTCTTGGCAGGTACTGGGCATTATAAAGCACCCTTGGGCTGTATTCTGTTGGGGACACCCCACTTGCAGAGAAGAAAATGTGAATGGCACCCCAGAAGTGGTACCCTGTTGCCCAACCTGGCTTCCTTCAGGATGAATCTATTCTTCCTAGTGCTCTCCTTAAGCATTTTCCAATGAATGCCTTCACGTCCTGGGAATATTCCCCCTTGGCCTCGTGGGTAGGTGTCACTCAATACTGTGTGGAAGACATCACAGACCAGTCTAGCCAAGTCAAGCCAAGCATAAATAAAAGGTTGAAAAAAAAGAGATACAGTATATGCTCCATTTTGTATCCTCTTACAAATAACTAAAAGGAAATGAACCTTGCCTTCAATTTATCTCACATTTTTATTAAGCAAAAAACAAAACCATCATGGAAACATTAATGCAACTTCCAATAACAAGGAACTGCGTTTACAATTCTGTCCCTTCCCCCCTTGACAGAGCTGCCTGTGCCTCATAACACTGCATTATTTGCATATCTTGACTGCCTCCTGTAACATATTCATTAAGTGGGTACAATATATTTTCCCTAACTACCAACCACCCCTACAAGATATTTAGGAGGCTGCCAGCTTATAAAGATTCTTATATTAATTTTGTATTAAACAAGTGTAAAACATTGTCCTCCTTTTGGATGATGCAAATCACTGAGTCCTATGAATATTTGGAATAGATTTGCCTGGAATTGCTATTTTGCATTGCCAATAGCAATGTATGTGTGGACCAGATTTACTACACTACCTCTAGCAATGAGTATGTTTTAAGTATTTTATTAATTTAATAGAAGCAAAAGGGAACTTTATTGCTCTTTTATTTTGTATATTTTAACTATTTTTGAGGTTTTCCTATGATTCTGGGGGTAAAGACTCCCTCATTCAGTATTGTCATAGAATGTTCCCAGAGTCAGTACCAGGCTCATGGATTGCAAATGTAATAAAGACGTGCACATTATCAAGAATGTTTCAGACAGTGCCATGTGGTTTTTTTTCAGGAGCTGGTTTTAGGAAGAATTAATCCTTTTAGAGGGTTATTATATTGGATTGTCCTAGTTATGTCAAGGGATGGCCTGGGGGAGGGGTTTTCTTCATTTGTTGGAACATTGCTGTACATTTAATTTCAGATTTTCTGCTTCGCGCATAATGAAAAACGTTCACCAAATTTGCAGCAGCAAATATAAACTGTATTTTTGACATTTAAAAAATTTAAAATAGATTAATATTACAGAACTGGAGAGGTTCTCTCTGAAATCCCTTCCCCAAAATAAAACCGCTATTTTTCAGATAAATTACTCCTCCTTTTTTCTTTTTTTCTCTGCTAGAGACATAAGCAGTCACTTAAAAAAAAATAGCCATTGAAAGAAATTTACATTCTGGCAAATGTGGCTTAATTTTGAATGCTGGTATAGAATTTCTCACAGAAAGCCGGGGTCCTGGAAACAGAATGTTCTTTTTTGAACCACATTTTGAAAAGGGAAATTAATTGTAACTCTTGCTTTTCCAAGCTGTGCCATCCTGGGGGAGGACAGGCAAAAAGTAACAAAAATAGTTTTTGGCTCCAAGGGCCCACCAATGGAAATGCTGAAACTCCTGTCCTCAAAATCCTTTCTTCTTGCAGAGGCCCCTCTGGATAAAACCTGCACAGCAGAGGCCCTTTCTCGGGCTCTCATGTACTACCCTCCTGGGCTCCGCTCCCCCCCCCCCCCCCCCCCCCGTGGTATCAGGCTACCACTGCTCCTGCTTCCATGCCTTTGACCTTGCTGCTGCCCCAAAGCCACCTGTTCTCTGTGGCTTCCCCCACCCTCAGGCCCTGGCAGCAGGTGTCTGCCTGAGCTGTTCTGGCTGAGGGAGGAGCTGGCTTTGTTTCCTCAGCACTTTATGTCAGGCACCATGGGGGCACTCTCTGATAAGCTCCACGCCCCCAGGATCGTATCCTGAAACACTCTACTCAGGTTCTCCTGGCCCTGGATCAAAGGACATTGAAATGACACAATGCATTGTTGCTGCAAGGTCTTTCCCCCTCCTCAGCAGCTGGGACAACGGGAGAACTGCGGGCAAAATAATGAAGTGTGCCCGTTACCAGCACTCTATATAAGAGTTTACACCAAATGGCTTGATGACATCTAACTAAAGAGCTAAAACTATAAAACTCCTAAAAGAAAACAGGAGAAAATCTTCATGACCTTGAATTTGGCAATGGATTCTTAGATACGACAACCCAAAGCGCAAGCAATAAAAGAAAAAAAAAATCTGGAGTGTGGCCAGTCGTCCTGTATGACTGCACAGAAGAGCCACATCTGCTCTCCCACCTGCTGAAGCTCCTGGAACCTGAGGGGTGAACCTACCCTACCAGGCACCTTTTACCTCTCCACTTGCTCCATGAGCGGCCCCCTGTTAGCTTCAGGGTGGGCTGTTTCCTCCCTACGCCCAGAGGAACACTCCCTCCCTTTCCTGGCTAACCGCTTATTTCCCACCACTAGGTTTCCTTCCTGTGCTTCTTGTCCTCACTTCTCTCTCGTAAATCTCATGGCACCATAGACTGCTAAAACCTATTTTATTTTGCAGACCCAGAAACTGAAGCCATGGAGCTCCCGTGATTTCGCTCACATTACAAAGCGGTTGAGAGAAAGATGTGAGGCTTGACCTTGGACCCCAGGCCCTGAGCCCAGGGCTCTTTCCTGGACTCTGCTGAGATCTGGGAGGCTGGCAGCCCCCACAGGTACCCATTTACAGAAGTTGATTTGCTGATGGGAAAAGAAGGGGAAAACAAGGCACTTGTTGGTGTGGAGAGGGAAAAAATGTAGTGACAGGGAAGTGAGAGAGATGGAGGAGACTCTGACCCTTAGCCAGGCCCGTGACTCGTTTTGAACCTCAGGGCACTGAGATGGGTGTCACAGAATCAGGGGAGCCTACCTCACCTCGGAGTGGCACCTGTAGGGAGGACGGCAGAACTGTACTCTCCTGAAGGAAGGGTTCCCACAGTGGGGGCAGCAAGGGTCCCTTGAGATGGTGGGAGCGGGTGAGCATGAGCGGGCGAGCATGAGCAGGCTCGGTCCTAAGTGCAGGAGGATGGCAGAGCCGTGGGCACTCCCAGAAATAACGGGCAGGAGACTGGAGGTGACTGTCTATGGAAAGACCTCCTTGATCATAAGGGTTTCATATTGTGATCTCCTGCCCTCGAGTAGCCTGTTCTCAAGCCCACATTCCTTTACTTATTCAACAAATTTAAATATTTCCTGAACATCTCTATGTTCCAGCTACCGTACTTGTATTGAAGATACCCAAAGGTGAGCAAGAGGGACAAGAGCTCTGTTCTCAGGGGCTTACCATTCCATTTGGCTTAGCATTCCCATTCTCTTCTTCTCAGGGTTCTCCTCTCTGTGACCCAAATAAACAAAAAGTATAATACACAGTGAAAAAAACAACCACCAAAAAAGAGAGATGCTTTGGAGCATCTTCTAGAACTTCCCACAGGGGCAATAATCTTTCATATATATATATATATATATATATATATATGATATAACAATAACAATTATTATATTATTATACATAGTAATATAATAAATATTGTTATTATATATAATATATAATAATATATATATAATAATCCTTGAAAGCAAGGACTGCATGTTGGCATAGGACTCCTGTACTGAGTGCTTGCGGACACGAAATGATGCCATTCCCTTTGGGATGAGCTTTCCTCACAGCTCCTCAGGATCTCAGGGTTGGGTCCTGGCTGGCGAACTGCAGTGCCCTCTGTCGGGAGCTGTTCTAGGAGACCAGCTGGTAGGAGATGTGGTCACGTGGCTTCTTAAGGCCTTAAGCCACTTAGTGCAAAGCCTGGCAGGGCTTTAATGTGGGAGCTAGGCCCAAATGGGAGGTGGTGTGCAGTGTGGTCAGCCACGGTTGGCTGGGGGCTTGGCCCCTGCAGCTTAATTAAAGGGTGCAGGAGACAGGAACCGTGTGCAGCCTGGAGCAGCAGCAGGAGGGGGCGGGTAGGCTGGTGGGAGTTAGGGGGTCTCCACTCCTGATCGAAAATGAACTGCTTTGAACACTGCTGTCTATGCCAGAAATTCCTTCACTCTCTCTCTCTCTCTCTCTCTCTCTCTCTCTCTCTCTCTCTTTAAGATTATTTATTTATTTATTTATTTGACAGAGAGAGAGAGAGAGATCACAAGTAGGCTGAGAGGCAGGCAGAGAGAGAGGAGGAAGCAGGCTCCCCGGTGAGCAGGGAGCCCGATGCGGGCCTCCATCCCAGGACCCTGAGATCATGACCTGAGCTGAAGGCAGAGGCTTTAACCCACTGAGCCACCCAGGCGCCCAGAAATTCCTTCTCTTAATTTGAGTTTGAGCTCTCAACATCAAACATAGTTTAAAAATTGAAAAGTGTCTGGGCACCTGGGTGGCTCAGTTGGTTAAGCATCTGCCTTTGACTCAGGTCCTAGGATCGAGTCCCTCATTGGGCTCCCTGCTCAGTCTGCTTCTCCCTCTGCCCCTCCCCCTGCTTGTGTGGGTGCGCTCTCTCTCTCTCTCTAATAAGGAAAATCTTTTAAAAACTTGAAAAGTTTCTGTTTCTTTCTATACCCTAATAAAAACTGCGGCACTGAAATGTTAAAAGAAATTATAAGTCAATTAACCCTCATTGAAGCTGAAATTTTTAAGAATAAAATGTTAAGAAAACTGTGATCGACACACTGTTCATTTTAATAGTCTCTGGCTGTGAAAACGCCAGGAAAGAATGATTTCACCGACGCTTTCAGTGTTGAAATCCACTTTTTTTGGTAAGTTAAGGCTAGTCCACTGGTTTCCAAGTTCCAGACAGAAATTGTTTTCTCCAGACTGCAACGTGAAGTAATCATCCTGTTTATTTCCCGACTCATATTTCCTCTATGTTTGCATCGAGGAGCTGTGCAGAAATGAAATAGGAAGTGAGAGAGTGAAGTGGGTTATTTTAAACTTTTTATTTTGAGATCACTGTAGATTCACATGCAGTTGTAAGAAATAATACAGAGAGGTTCTGAGAAGTCCCACGCACCCTTTGCCCTGTTTCCCCAATGGTGACTTGCAGAACTATAGCACAGTATCACAGCTGCGATAGTGACATTGATAGTTAATCACCATATTCGGATTTCCTCTGTTTCACATGTGTGTGTAGGTGTGTATTTAGTTCTGTGAAATGTGTTTTGAACTCTGATGAAGAAAAGTGCTTTGCAAGTGCATGAGTGATTATCATGAGAGTTTAATTTTTTTGTGTGTGGCCATTACTTTTGCATTCTTAGTAGATACTATCGTGTATACCCTATTTATGTGATACCTTTTGTCTGAATAGCATAAAGAATTCTATGACCATTTTCATCCCAATGAGATGTGCTTAACATCTTTAGCTCTTAAAGATGTTGCTATTAGAAGCCCAAATACTTTCAGTTAGATTTGGGACCTGCTAGGATTCCTTCTGTCTGAATATTTAAGCCTGAAGCTAGGTTCTATTTTCTGGATCACCTGAATTCCCACAGTTAAATCACACTTTTCTCTATTTACGTTTCCTTCTTGTTATATTGCCAAGATAATATATTCTTGGGCTGGTAACTCAATAGTACATAAGTATATTGTTTAAAAAATAATAGTCTGAATTTGAGAATCCCAAGAAGTGGCCAAGTCAGTATCCTGGGTGGCCCTCTCTAAGCCCACAGGGTCTCCAACTAGTTAGGGGGTTCCTTCTCAGGGCAACTCCCTGCTATCACCACCCAACGAGAAGCAGGCAGCCTATCTCTCCTGGAGCCTCAAGCCCTGGGGAGAGGTAGCTTTTTCTGGGGCTGCAGGTTCGGGTGCGGGGAGCGGGGGGGAGTGGGACCAGTAAACAGGTGTCATTAACATAGCACGAGAGTCTTGAGGAACAAACTACTGACAGGTTGGGTTCTTCTTTCCCTCTGTTCCTGGTCTGTCAGTGCCCCCCATCACCCTGACTTTCTCCAGGACAGTAGCCAGCCAGGCCACACCTTGGACCTCATTATCTGGCTGTCACAACTGAGCTACCCCCAAAATCTCTCTCAGCCCCCTCTCTTATCATCCCACCTCCTGTGCTCTGGGCGGCTGTGACCTGTACCCTCTCCCAGGCTTCCCAGACCAACATACTCTCCTCTCCATCTACTTCCCCAGGCGGCCCAGGCCAGCAGCCTGCCCCTTCCGGCTGTATCCTCCGGGCTCTCGCCAGTGCTAGGCACTGCTCTTCTTCCTGGGCCGTGGGGCACTGTAGAGAAAGCCACAGAAGCGTCCCAACTAGATCCACCACAAACTTGACTGGTGGAAAACAGGAGGCAGGAGGGAATGGGCAGATATATTTATTTCATCTTCTTTGTCTCTCCTGTGGACGACACCAAGGCAAGTGCCTCCTTGCAGTTCTTCCAGAGCTCCAGAAACATCATTGCCAAGTGCCCAGGCTTTCTGAGGGAGAGGCACCAAAGGGAAGGCACAGAGGAGGAGGGGAGATGCAGGGAGAGTGCGGGCGATGGCTGCAGTCCGTTTGGCTGGGCACGTGGTGCATGTAGGGATATGGCCTCCACGGTCAGACTAGCTGGGCTTGCCTCCTAGATCCGCCACTTTTACCACCTGCGTGACCTGAGCAAGTGAGGTCGCAAAGCCTCAATTTCCTTGCATATAAAGGGAGGACAGTAGTTGTGCTTTTAGTGTTGAAGGATTTACTTATTTAAAGTCATCAAAGCACTTAGCCCAAGGTCTGTTAGAACCCTCGAATAAATCCTAGTTATTATAGTAAGGTGGCGGTACAGGCTGTAGGACAGACGGCAGAGGAGCTAGGATTTAATTTGCTCAACAGGCAGACATTGTGAGCAGAGACGGAGACGTCCGGGAATGTGGTCTATGACTTCCTTTGGTTGTTTAGTGTAGGGTGGCCTCGGAGCAGGGGGAGAATGGAGTGGGATCCAAGGGCCCAGTTGGAGAGTAGATATAAAAGGTGCCCAAGATGGCATATCAAGGATAGCATGAGAGTCATTGAGATCCATTTTTTCATCCCTGGGTCATGCAGAGTTCTAGTCTTTCTGCTCTGAAAGCCAACGATTCTTTTTACTTCTCTGCTTCCTGTTAGGTCCTGGCTGAGGCCCTCAGGCAGGAGAGCCCTGGCCTTCACTAGGGCTGCAGTTCTTCGTGCTGGCTGCTGCACAGCACAGCACCCTTCACAGCTCTAAAAACCACGAAGCCCATCCCCCTGTGCCGTCCTGCCCTGCAACGGAATCAGAACATCTGGGGCGCTGGGCGGAGATGGCTCCCCGGGTGAGATGGAATCCTCCCCCCAAGCCCCAGGGGATGAGCCGTGATTGATGTAAGTCGATCATAGTAATAGGCATCCATTCATCTCTGGCTGGGGCTGGCATGTGGGCACGTGACACAGTTCTCAACAGTGAGATGTGAGGCTTGTGGGAAATTTCCCCCTTTCCTGCGTAAAGAGGTGTACATGGAGAGGGTTCGGCCCCTCCTCTCTCTCTTCCCTGCTTTGAGATATTGTCATGTGAGAGTGCATAGCTCAGTGCCACCACAAACGTCTTGTGACCATTACTGACACTACCTAATGCCAGCCCTGAGTTGCAGGACCAACCCTGAAGCAGCCCACTTTGAGGTTGCTTGTTAAAATAATAAATGTCCTTGGTATTGAAGCTACTTTTGATGGGGTATCCTGTCATTTACAGCCCCAAGCCCCCAGATGTGTTCACTTAGCAAGGTCTCACAGGTGAGGCTGACAAAAAAAAAAAAAAAAAGCCAGTTTCTGATTGTCTTAGTAGGTCTCTTCCAACATAGAAGAGGGACTTCGGTAGTTTAAGATAAAGCAATTCAGAGTTAAGACTCTTACTGACTCAGTCCCTGAAAACTAGAACCCTCTCCCCTCCAGTGAAATACCAAGTAGTCAGAGACTCTAATAAACTGGTAATTAAATGAACCCTCATTCATTAGCATCCCTAGCAACAATTTGACTTGACTCCTCCTGAGAGCTTGCCCTGGGGTCCTGGAACTTCTGTGGTGGGGATAATGTGCTTAAAGGCAAAGTAATACTTCAGATGCACAGGTAAAGCCTGAGCCCCATTAAATAGAAAATTTTCATGTAATTTTTTTCAGCTGATAAGTTTTAGGACCATTCTGTAGTCTTGTATCTATGCAGTTCCATGAAGTTAGTTAATTTTCATTGCATTGTAAATTTCCACCAAGTTGCATTTTAATGTATTTGTACCTTGAAATTTGTATGCAGAGACTGCATAGGCTATCAATTTGATGAACTCCTCACAGACATTATGTGATAAATATAATTAAAGCACCGAGATTCCATACTGACAAAAGCAGAAAGTCTTGAAGTGAATGTTAGAATTCTAAATTGGTGATTTTTATTCCATGCCAGAAGCAATTTTTTTTTCCCCTCTGTGAGTCCATCTCTGTTACGGTCATAAAAATCATTGAGGGAATTGTGAGCATTATTTATTTAACATGCATCTTTTCAAAAGTATATCTAACATATAAACCCAGATAAGCTTATAGATATTAAACATGAGATATGTGTGATGTACGCTGTAATATAAACTATAAAATCCACTGGTAGTGTGTGGTAGTGTGTGGATAAGACTAGAAGTTCAACATTTTGTTGCATTTTTCCATCTTCGAGTGTGTAATTCTCATCTTAATTCAAAATCCAAAAGTCCAGCAGGCATTTTCAAGTGAATGTAAAGATTCTCAAGTTCCTCTTGATCCCTGTAGCCCCACATAGGATGTACTCTGAGATAAGTGAAAGGAGAAAATGAAGGGCATATTATAACAGTTGCAGCAGCCTAGAAAGTACCTCTCAATGCTGTGAATGAGAGACTTCAACCTGAAAAACTGTATTTACCCGTGTACAATGGCAAGTGGCACTTGGGAGTTGGGCATCAAAAACACCAGGTCTCACATCACTTTACCAGCTCTGTGACTGTGGGCAGATCATTTACCCTCTGTGAACCTCAATTTTGTGCACTTTTCAAATTGGGATAATAATCCATGAACTAATCACCTCTCAGGCTAGTTGTAAACTCCAAATGAAACAATGAAAATGAAATGCTCCAAATGGAAGCAATTTGGAAATTATAAAGTGCTTTATAAGTGTCAGATGCTTACAATTAATATTTTGTTTTCCTCTTTAATCTTTCTAAGGTATAAAAATAGCAATTTTGTTTCAAAATAATTCCATTTACAAATTTCATTATGTCAAATTCTGTTAAATAGCTATCACGTAAGCATGGAGGAATAGCCATGTCAGTATAACAGGCCATTGCTATGATGGCCTCAATATTTTCTTATGTTGTGTCTTTCAGTGAGGTAAGCTGGGCAGCTTTATTGCTTTAAAAAATTGCTTCCTATAATTCTGCCCTTGTCACTCTTTTCCAATTGTTCTAATTTGCCTGGCAGTCATTTCCTGGCCAACTGAGTTGGCTAGCTTCCAGTTCCAGTAGTGAATTTACTTGTCTATTTTAGACCAAGACCCTAGGTGCAAGACCATAGTTGGTAATTGGCTGTACAACAGCTTTTTAAATTGTAGTTTCAGCTGAGATGGTAAGTGAATAATCACCAGTTGCAAAGTGAAGGCGAGGCAAAGTCTCCTTAGGGCAACTTACAAAGAAATATATAGACTCCCTGGACCAAAGGGTCCAGGCTGAGGCTAAAAATGTGAAGTCAGAGAATGCAGGGGCAGGAGGGGTGAGGAGGTTTCTTTGGAGAGGAGTTGTGGGGAGGAGGCATCCCCTTCATCTCAAACCCAGTGAGAGGCCTTCCCAGAGGAGCCTGCCCACAACTACAGTTAGGTAGGTCAGAGCACTGGAGTCCGACTCACTCTGGGAAAGCTGAAGCTCCATCCTGTGACAGTATTGGGTGGGGAGTGCTGCACTGGGATGGGACTGCATTCTCAGAGTTACTAAGGAAAGAGATGCATGTGGTTTTTGTTTTGTTTTGTTTTGTTTGGACAAGGTATGGCACCATCTTGGGACCCATCTAAAAGGGCTGGGGTAAACCCTGGATTTCTAGGGTCAGAGAAGGGGTTGTAAACAAGCAGTGGGATAGCTCAGCATCCACCTGAAGAGTTCCCTGGAAAGAGGTCTTCATTAGTAGAAAATGCTGACGAACCCAGGAGGGCCCCACATGGGCTGCTTTAATTATAGCCCAGGCACAGCAAGCTCAAAGCTATTCAAATCCGGGAAGAAGTGCTCCATCTCCTGGCGGCTTTTCTCCTCACTTCCTGCCCGTGTCCACCCAGGCTGGGTCCTAAAGTGGCCTCTAGTGAATGGGGAAGTGCTGAACCTAAGCCAACTGCTTCTTCGCTGGGAAAGTCATCTGGAGACCTGAGACAGGAGAGGGAGATGAAGTCTTATTTTCTTTTCTTTTTTTCTTTTTTTTTTTTTTTAAGATTTTATTTATTCATTTGACACAGAGAGAGAGATTACAAGTAGGCAGAGAGGCAGGCAGAGAGAGAGGAGAGAGGAGGAAGCAGGCTCCCTGCTGAGCAGAGAGCCTGATGTGGGCCTCGATTCCAGGACCCTGGGATCATGACCTGAGCCGAAGGCAGCGGCTTTAACCCACTGAGCCACCCAGGCGCCCTGAAGTCTTATTTTCAAGTAAAGTTTGATGCATTTGTTTATTTCTTGTATCCAACATTGTAATTTTGGAATGAAG
Organism: Ailurus styani; assembly: GCA_002007465.1. Classification (NCBI taxonomy): domain Eukaryota; kingdom Metazoa; phylum Chordata; class Mammalia; order Carnivora; family Ailuridae; genus Ailurus; species Ailurus styani. The sequence goes on from LNAC01000039.1 coordinate 3,748,204, forward strand.
CTGTGATTGAGATTTAGTTACAATAGGACTATCAGTTAATCTAAAAATGAGCAGAAAATACATGGACTCTACCAACTTTCCACCTAGGGGTAGGGGGAAGACAACCAACACTGAATATATCTTAAAACAGGTGTGAGAGACAAAAATAACATTGCATTTTAATCACATCTCCCAAGTTGTGAACTCAAAATATTAGTTATATTTTTATATTAAATGGGCAAAGGTCCCTTTGCATAATGGAGTCCAGTGGCCAGTAAAAGGAACTTGATGATGTGATGACATGTTGACTCACTGGAAAAAATTTCAACCTGGAAGAACACAAATACTTTGTTTCAGGCCTTAAAATTACCCAATCAACTAATAAGTATTCCTCTTGGATACTTTGGAGAATACTTACATTCCTTTAGTTTAGGCTAGTATCATTTCCCACCTAGCATCATGGCTTACACATAATATGTGCTCAAAAATATTTTCAACTTAATTATTCTTTACAAGATACTTAGCACCAAGGCATGTGGCATTTTTTATGTTGACAACAACACTTCAGCTGAAAAATCCCCATATTTATAAAATGTGGCATCAACTTGAATGGACTGTGATTATGGTCTCACTTGTATTTCACACTGTAAAGTGTAGCTGAATGGTCTAATAGGAGAGGACGGAATTTAAATCGGAAACAGATAAATGGGATTTATTTTGCCAGTCAACTGTGATGGCGCAGTAAGTATGAAAAAATGTTTGCCCACAGGAAGCCTAGACTTGAATCTACCACTGTCATTCACTACACTTCGGACTCCCGTTTTGCCCCCTGTGAATGGGGATGCCAGGCTTACTACCTCAGAGTGGTAGGAACACTTAAAATATACAATAAAATACCCTTTGTAAACTCTAAAGTGCTGCACCCGTGCAAGGGCTTAAAAACAGCCAAACGTTTGCTATGTGCATAGCGCTTTCTGTCTATTTCTCATTCAGTCTTTGCCACAACCACAAGACCTAGCTAGGTACTACTAATTCTCTCCATTTTACAAATGAAACTGAGAGGTTAAGCCAACTAGTTCAACGCTCTACAGAGCTGTAACTTAATCAGCAAATCCTGAGTTTTAACCCTAAGCACTAAGCTGCCGTCCTGCTTTTTATTGTTTAATAGAAGTGCTGAGAACTCGTACGGTCTCAACAAATGTGGCTCGGCAAGGTGCTAATTTAAGAGGGTACTCCTCCCCACACCTGTCTTCTGAGCGGTTCCCTCGCACTCCCCGCCTTTAGCCCTCGCTAGGACCCTCCCGCCACCCCGCCTGCGCGCCCGCCGGCCCGCCCGTGGCCTCGGCGTTCCTACGCATGCGCTGGGGGGGACCCGCGCAGGCCCAGTGGTCCGGCGGTGCCGGGAAACCTCCCAGTCTCCCCGGCCCCGCCCCACTCCGCCCGCCCCGCCCCTCCCTGCTGCTCCTTCGCGGCTGCGGCTGCCTAGGGAAACCTAAAGGATGAGCTGAAAGTCCGCAGCTGTTACTGTTACCGGCGCTAATCACAGCGGCTTTGGGTCTGGCCGGAAGCCCCCTTCCCTGCGCCCGGTCCCAGCTCATTTCCTGTCCCGCTCCGTCCGTCCAGCAGCGAACTGGCTCTGCAGGCAGGCGGCTCAGGCGCCGGGGTAGGTAGTTTGTGTACGGTTACCATGGAGACATTGGCTGGCCGGGCGGAGCGGGCGGGCTAGGGGGCTGGCAGGAGGGTGGGCTGGCAGGGAGAGTGACCGCGCTGCTGCGCTGTGTCCCAGCCTGAACCTGTGGAGGAGGGAGCATTGCCGGGAGTGGGGAAGCCTCTGTCCGTACCGGAGGTGAGGCGTCCCCCGCCGGGTCACCGGGGACTTTTCCTGCGGTCGCCCGCCTTTCTGCCCCCAGAAGGGTGCATGCTCTTGGCGTCGGGCCGCGGCTGTCCTTAGTTCTGTACAGTGAGCGTTTAGTCAAGTGCATGGAGCTTAACGGAAACTTGGACAAAATTACTGAATGAAAGTGGTAAACCAAGGGGCTTTGTCTAGGCAGACAGCGACCTCGCCATGGTCACACACATTGTGCCTGGGCTCTTTTAGGCAACAGATAGGGAGGACTCAATAAATAAATAAATAAATAAATAAATAAATAGATAGATAGATAAATAAATGTAACAGTATACATTAAAATATAGCATATGTACATATAATGCCTTTGATCTTCCGTTCCCACGACTATCACAGCGGCTCTTCCATCTCACTCTAGAATTATTTTAACTTGGTAGAAAAGCAAGAAGCACTCGATTTGCATCCTACTTTGTGAATCTATAAAACTGATTAGTTGTTGATTTGGCATACCTGATACTCAATAAAATACCTAGCAAAAATTCTTTTTCACAAAAAACACCCTCCATTTAGATTTTAACTTACAAAATTTATGGAAACACTAAACAAACGTCATTCCCTTTCATTTGCAATTTCTTTTTTTAAATGCAGTTTTTTTATTCATGGAAGAATTTTTAATTGTATCCTTTTATGACATAGTGCTTGGGTAGTAGTTAACTTTTTCTTAAGGGTCAGGCACCACGCTAAAGTAGTTTACAAGAATTAAGTTATTTAATTATCAGAACAATCCTATAAGGCAATTATGACCATCCCTGTTTTACGGATGAGGAAACTGAAGCTTAGAGGCATTAGCAATCCTTGCCAACGTCACATAGCCAAGAGAGTTGCCAAGAGAGTATTTGAACCCCTGCTCCAGCAATGCACTTAACCACTGCCTCTTTGGGTGCTCATGTTAACAGACAGGTATTTCAGAATCATGGAAAGGGTCGATGACCCCAACTCACAATGATCCAGCTTAAAATTTTTCAACTTTACTGTTGGCGCAGAAGCAGTATATATTCAGTAGGAGCCATACTTTGAATTTTTATCTTTTCCCGGGCTAGCGATAGGTTCTATCATACTCTCTGCTGATGCTGGGTACTGGCAACCAATCACTGTGATACACTCACACCATTCTGTATCTATATAGCCATCTGGTTTTTTTTTTAATTAATTTAAAGATTTTATTCATTTATTTGAGAGCCTGTGAGCATGTGCTGAGTGGGGGAGGGGTAGAGGGGGAAGCCAACTCCCTTCTGGGGGCGGGGAGGGGGAAGGGCTCCATCCCAGGACCCCAGCATCAGGACAACAGAAAGCAGCCACTTAACCAACTGAGCCACCCACGCACCCCCCAACCATTCTGGTTTTTCCTTTAGGCACAGCGTAAATTACATGAGATACTCAACACTCATTATAAAATAGGCTTTGTGTTAAATGATTTTGCCCAATTGTGGGCTAATGTAAGAATTCTGGGCATGTTTAAGGTAGGGTGTGTTACATTATGATGTTCAGTAGGTTAGGTGGATTGAATGCATTTTTGACTTAATATTTTCAATTTCGGTTGGGTTTTTCAGGATGTAACCCTATCATAAGTCGAGGAAGATCTGTATTTGATTTGCAGGGAACAGAGGGTGGAGATGGTCAGCCTTTCTCTTGTTGCAGAATATCTTGATAGAGCAGTGCTGCATTTTGCAAGGAGACTGGTTCAGGTAACTATTAGTGGGTCTTTGATAGTTAGATACAAATTTTTACAAATCAGGTCTCTGAAAATTTCCCCCAATGAGTAAGAAATATTCGGTTAAAAATGAAGATCCCCAGTTTCAGATTTTCTACTTCTGGCTGTGGTCATCTTCTAGAGGTCCTGTGGACATCATAAACCCAGGACAGTGATGCAAGGCAGCTCATAGCCTTTTTCTTCTTTCCCTTCAAAGTCTCCTTCTCCTGTTTTCTTTTCAAAGGTCTCCTGGTCCTCTGACCTTGCCCCTCCAGGTTTGCGTAAAGTGTCACGTCTGTCTTCTTCCTGTCCTCTCAGCTGCTAAATCCTGTTGGTTCTGCTCTTGTTGCCCCTCACTAGTTCTCATCTCTCTTCTTACCTCTGTTTCACCTTTCCTCCTTCATCTCAGGCTTTCAGTACCTCATTCCCAGAGCACAGTGTTTAATCAAGTCTTACTCCCTGCCAGGCAACTTGCAGTGAAGGGAAGAAAGGAAAAGGGGGCTGAATTTGATCTCATATTACCACTTGGCATCAAGAATCAAATGCCATTTGACAGGGTGCCCTGCTGGCTCAGTCAGTAGAGCATGCGACACTTGATCTCAGAGTCATGAGTTCAAGCCCCACACTGGGCAAGGAGCCTACTTTAAAAAAAAAAAAAAAGAATCAGATGCCAGATGGCATTGAAATAAAGCCCCATATGCCTTCCTATTCCACTGTAACAAATGTCTCCAATGAAAGAAGCCATATTGCCTTCAGCTTGATATTACTTAACTCAGATCTATATTGGAAAATGGAGTTCAGGAGCACCTGGGTGATTCTTGATTTTAACTCAGGTTATGATCTCAGAGCTGTGAGATGGAGCCCCAAGTCAGCTCTAAGCTCTGTGAGGAGTCTGCTTGAGATTCTCTCTCCCCCTCTCCCTCTGCCCCTTTCCCCTGCTCATGGGTGATCTCTCTCTCTAAAAGTAAATGAATAAGTCTTAAAAAGAGAGAGAGGGCGCCTGGGTGGCTCAGTGGGTTAAAAAGAGAGAGAGAGAGAGAGAGAGAGAGAAAATGGAGTTCAGCGATTCAACAAATGTTGACCTTCAGCCGTGCCCCCATAAGGAACTGTGGCTCAGTCTGGTGAGGCAGCACCAGGGGCCTAGTGGGAAGGTATACTGACAGAGGCCAACTGTGACCTTGTAGAGTATGGAGGAGAAACACCTAACTGAGGCCGGAGGACAGGGAAAGCCATGTCCAGGGATGCTTCCTTGAGGACCTCTAAGAATCAGTTTGCTGATTACATAAGAACTACCTGATTTTGTCTCTTCTAGTCTTTTCCCTCTTTCCCATCCTGCCCACTCCTGCCAAATCACATCATGCCTCCAAATCTGTTGATTATTTTGCTCACCAGTTTTTTGTTTTTGTTTTTTTTTCTTGACCTGCCATTCAGTTCTCTCTCTGGTCCAACTCCAATCTGTATTTCCAGAGCTCATTCTTCTCCAGCACACATCCCATATGTTCTTGGCACCCTGCCTTGGCTCACTCATTGACTTTGCTGGAAATTCCTTCTCTGCTCTAGACCTAATGTCAACCATTGCCACATGCTTCAAATTCAGCCTATTTTTCAGAACACAGCTCAAGCATCACCTCCAAGAAGTCTCCCTGACACCTTCTCCCAATCAGAAATCCCTTCCTTTTTTTTTTTTGTAATCACATGGAGTTATTTCAGTTTTTTTCATTGCCCCCATAAGTTTCTGCCTTGTATGAAAATCATTTGGGTACAAGCAGAGTTGACATTGAGCTGGTACACTCCAGGAAATCTGCTCCAGTTCTGGAAATATTGGTATGTCTCTATATTGATGCAGACATAGCTGCAGCCCCAAGGTCTCCGATGGCCCTGCCTCCTTTCATCCCATCTCATGAGCTGTAGTTCGAATATCATCTCTGGACATATGTCATAGCTTTTGTGCTATTGTCTAAAACCTCATCCCTTAGAAAACTGTTGTAGGGATTCACTGAGATGATGTGCTTGAGACTGCTTAGCATAGTGCTTGGTATTAAGGCAAATGTTTAACTAGCATTAGTGGTCTTTCTTGCTTGAGAGTTGAGATAGTATTTATTCTTGTGTTCCCAGATATTCAAGCAGAGGGCTTTGTACATAGGAAATAGTTAATCCATACTAGCTGAATGGATATGTTCCAGTTGTCAGGAGAATTTTCGTAAAGTTAAAATTTCTGTGATACTATTGTGTTATGATTCAGGTGTCCTTCACTATCAACAGACAAGCTTTCAAACTCTGAGTGATTGTTTAAGTTGGCAAAAATCCTCTATAATAAGAATTTGTAATTTAAGAAAGAAAAAAAATCCTTCCCTCTCCCCCAAAAAACATGCTTCTAACTCAGTTCACTTGTGTCATTGAAAATTTCCATATTTGATTTAGTTCATGACATATTAACATTAATATAATAATGATAGATTAACTGTGCAGATCTTGCATTATTGAAACTGCTTCTCACAATATAACTGTTAAGGTTTGGGAGAAAGAGAAAGGAAGAGGGAGAGAGAAAATTGTTTTAGAATTTGTGGTAAAAATTTTTGAACAAAAAGATTTTTAAGCCCACTGTTCTACATTATTTCCACCAATATTTGATCAGTCTAAATTCCTGTATGCCCAAATAAAGTACAGAATTGTTAGCACTCATCCTGAGTAAATATTCCTGCTTCATTACTCCATGAAAGAGTATAGTTTTCCATGCAAACTAAAACACAGGATCTCAGTCAGGAATGGTGCTCTGTAGTGTTCATCCAAAGCACTTCTCTAATCTTCACTAGGTTTGCCAGATCACCTTTGACATTGCTAGACTTATTAGTGCCATGCGGGGCCAAAGGAATCACGAACCTGATTTGGGCTCAGGGAGAAACCTATTCGTTGTACAGGAACTTCCTCTCACTAAGTGGTGTACTTTCTTACTGCCTTGGGCCTTTTGAAAACAAACAAGCAAACAAAACTGGTGTGGCCCTTTGAGTTAGATGTGATAGGACTGAATTTACATTATCATGCCTCCAAAAATAGTACAGGTATCCCCTGCTTTCTGAAGGTTCGTGGTATGTCACTTTGCTTTTATGCAAGTCCTGTAATAATGCTGTCTTATAAAAGTGAATGTCCTTTTCAGATTTCTTCTGGTGAGTGAAAACAGATGTTAATGTAGGTTTTTTTGTAAAAGCAAAATGGCAGAAAGTGGGGGGAACTGTGTACTCTTCACACTGTTTCGGCTTACCAGAGTTTTCATAGGAATGCTCTGCTTTTAGATGGCAGGGGAAGCCATATTTGGCTATACAAAGAACACTTTGTTTTTTAATGATTGTCCTTGAATATTTTAAAAATAAACAGCCAATTAGAAGTAAAATGTACTTGGCCTGTCATAGTTTTTCTTAGTTGTATTAATGTACATGATTTTTGGAGACCTTGCCTAAATTCCAAACCCTATATCAAAAATTCCTAGAAAGAAAACACCTGGAATAGGACTGCTTATCTAGGAATTTTTTACTGTTTTCCTCACCTGGCCTTTGCATATGAAAGGAATAACATAAAACCCTGCAACTCCTGTTGGTTTTAACATATAAAAAATTTTAAGTTAAAAAATGTCCTCCAAAGGCTAGTTTTTTGAAGTATTAGTGTTTCTCTGTAAATATTTATCTCTGCTGGCCAATTAGGTATTATGATTGGCCAAAAAAATTCATGTACATGACCAACTTTCAAAGGTAATAAAGTAGATTTAATATTTTAAAAAAGAAAAGGAAGGAATAGCATGTCGTTTGTAGTTTTTATCATACTCTTTACCTAAAAAACTTTTAGGGTAGGGCCTGGATAGAACCAAACAAATGTTCCTGTTGTCTGTCGTTATATAACAGCTTAGTGTGCAGAATCATAATATAGTGAATCCTCTTTACTTGTCTAAGGAATCATCTGTTGATTCCACTTATGGAAATGAAGTCTTTTTAGTTTCCTTGGGCATATGTCACAAAAAAATGTTTCTTTTTTGCAAAAGTTATTCTAAAATTGGGCACTGAAATACAGGAAAAATTTCCAGGCCTCTTTCTCCTTAGAGATTTTCAGGGATCTGGGTTGTTGTTGTTTTTTTAATGAACACCCAATACGATATAGAATTATGTTTTTTTCAATCTTGGCTGTTTTCAAGTTTAGAGCTCTAGAGGTGTCTTGCCAAGTTAACCAGGCTTCCCTGGGGACACACCAGCATTTAAGAAGGATCTACATTCTCATGACACTTGTGCATGACTTTAACTGAGAAAGCTAGCCTAGGAAAGAATATTTGATGTTGATATTTGATATTTATTCATCTAGGACACTATCTCCCATGGAGGGTGATTTGAATCCATTCATTCAAATACATCATGGGTAAATGTGGGGCTGAACCTTTTCATGAGTTTACAAACTACATTTATAAAACCAAATATAGCTTGGAAATAGGCCCCATCTGTCTAAATCTAACCTTATACTTGCAGTTTGTGTGGAGGACAGCAGAGGGGAAAAAAAGGAAAATTTAGTTAAAATTTTAACAGGAATCTCCCCCCCCCCAGTGTTGTTTTTTTTATAGATTGGAGAATACGAGATAATTTTCTCTTCCTCATCTGTCCTCTTTCACGATTTATCTTCTTTCTCTCCAGGTTTAGCTTTCATCCTGGCTCTCTTCCCTGCACATCATTTCCCCAGAGTGCATATATTCCCATAGGCATAACTGTGCACATCAACCTATATTTTTGAAAGCTTTTCTTCCACCCTGATCATAACTGTAACTGCCTGGTAGATCTTTAATTAAAAATTGTTTGTGATGGCGCACCTGGGTGGCTCAGTCAGTTAAGCGACAGATTCTTGATTTCAGCTCAGGTCATTCTCAGTGTTGTGAGATGGAGCCCCACATCAGGCTCCACACTCAGTGCAGAGTTTGCTGTCAGGATTCTCTCCCTTTTCCTTTCCCTCTGCCCCTTCCCCCCTGCCACAGGCTCATTCTCTCTATCAAATAAATAATAAATTAAAAATCTTTTTAAAAAATTGTTTGTGACTTTTTCTAGTTTAATATAGAGGAATGGCTTAAGCATATATGGATGGGTTTAAGCACTCTTTTCTAAACATCTGGATGAAAACAGTTAATATATTGTACCATGTATTTGCAGCATGTGGTGTCTACCTGAAGAACATTTTACTTTAAAAGGAAAGATGCTATCTCCAAATGATAAAAAGTTAGAAAAGCTGGATCCGTTTTATCGACCTTCTATGTCCAAGCAAAAGACCAGTGCAGAAATCATAAGTGAAGCACGAAATGCATTAAGAACAGTTGAGACCCAAAGACCATTTACACCACGGGAAGACCAAAGAAAACTATTTGGGCCTGCATCTTCAAGAACACCAGAAAATAGACCTCCTTCTTCCTTCAGGTAATGACATTTCTCTTGCTTATACTTTTGGCTATGTAAGCCACCAGAGACATTTTCCTTTAATTTTAGTTATGAATAGTTGCTTTTTAAAGTTTGATGTCTGATAATTACACCTCTTGTATCTATTCAGAGATTCCTAAAGATAAGTCCAGACCTTGGGTCCAACAAGTTGCTTTGGTTTGAAATGCTGAATAGTGGTTGTCATACCAATTCTATAAAGTGATATGAACAAAGCTTTTTTAAAAAAAATCACTGTATATAATTCTTCTTTTCCTTATTCAGCATTTTTTTAATTCCCCTAAAAGCAATGAAAAACCTTATTAATAAAATGTTCTAAGTACTATGATTTTTTTAAAATTGCTTCTTCCTCAAGGCTTATGCATTAAATGCTTTTACTTGTTTTGGGACTAGAGTTAACTAACATACACTAGAAATAAATGACTCTTCACAAACTAATATTTCTGGTCCATCTCCTGTGCCAGCCTCCATGCATCCAGTTTTGAGTCATCTGAGTCCAGGCCTATCTCCGGTGCTCGTCTCAGTCCACTAGATTTTGTGAGTACTTTATATTACCATGAGTGCTATGAAATGGAATTGGCCCAACATACTTGGAATCAGTACTTGTATATGCTAAGAAAAGTATCACATAGACTTAAGTATACTGATAATTTAATATGAAAACAATTTCTTTTATATATTTTCAAATATGTTTAGAATCTAATGAAACACTTCTATTATTTTGCTATAATTTAATAATAAGAACCTCACAAATAGACAGTAACTGGCAAACAGAATGTTTTACCTTTTTTGTTTTTCACAATTTTTTTCTTAAAGTTATGCACGTTATTTTATTCTTAATAGTAACATATACAAATATATATATATATATATATACACATATATATATATATATACATACATACATAAAGAGTCAAAGGTTTGTTACCCAAAACACTCCAGGGGTCTCCTGTCGCCTTATTTTTCATTCTTCCCTTACCAGTGACTCTCACTTTAAACTCTTTTGGCACATTCTTTTGGTATTTGCATTCAAAATTTTAAATAACAGTGTCTTGTTCCTCTCTGACTTATGAGTTTGAGGAATTATCTAGTGACTTCTCACTAAGGAAGATGGAGATTTAACTCTTGTCTGTCGTCCCACACATCCTCACAACACATTCATCCTTTTTGGGCCCCACAGCTATTCCCAATATAGATATATCATAATTTTGGTTAGATCCCTTTTCTCTGACTATGATTATATAAATCCTATGTACAACTGAGTCTTGAACTAATGATGATTACTTCTCCTTCCCCACACCACTTTTTGTTTTCCCTGGTGTTAATAGTTGCCTTGCTTTTTTGTTTTGTATTATTACCATTTCAATCCCAAACTCTTCCCCAGGGATCTAAATCTACTTCACATATTCAGGTACATGAACTATTCTATTGATTCATCTTTTGGGGAAACTTTCCCCACTTTCTCCCAGACCATTTACCCTTGGTACCAAGCACATAGCTTGTTTATCCCTCTTGTGATGGCTTTCCTGTCTCCTGTATCCCAGGATTTACTTTTGGAGTACTTCCTGCAGTAGCTTCTAGAGAAAGGTTTATGGGAAGTACATTATTTGAGACCTTGATTGCTGTTTATTCTCTCTAGAAGTTCGTAGGATTTTTCTCTTTGTTTCCAGTGTTCTGAAATTTTGTGATAATGGATCTTTCATTAGTTCATTTTCATCCATTGAAAATGTTAGTTCATTTTCATCCATTGTGCTGGACACTTTCAATGGAATCTCATGCCCTTCAACTCTGGGAAATGTCCTTGAATTATTTTGGTATGTCTCCCCCTCCTTTTTGTTCTGTTTGCTCTTTCTGGAATTTATTATCCCAATATGTAGGGGTCCCTGGACTGGTACTTCAGTTTTCTTTTCTTTTCTTAATTTTCATTTCCCATCTTTTTTTTGGAAGAGACTTTATCTTCTCATCCTTTTATTGAGTTCATTTCTGCTATCATATTTTTAAGTTATTTAATTATTTTTAATTTCCTAAAAGCTTTTTTCCTGCTCTAAGTTATCTTTTCTTATATATAGTATTCTTGTGTTTCATGGTTGTAACATCTTGTCTGAGTACATTAGTGATGACTTTGATTTTTGAATTATTTTCTTCTTCCTTTAAAATCTGTTGTGCTTTGTGTGTGTGTGTGTGTGTGTGTGTGTGTATGTATGTATGTATGTATGTATGTCTGGGGCTTAAACAACAGAAATTTATTTTCTCACAGTTCTGAAGTAGAAGTCAAAAATCAAGAGGGCAGTAGGGTTTATTTCTATCAAGGCCTTTCTCCTTGGCTTGTAGATGGCCATCTTTTCCCTGTGTCTTTACATGGTCTTCCCTCTGTGCCTCTGTCACATTTTAATGTTTATTTTGGTTTCACTTTTTCATATCAGAGGTTCTCCTCTTATAGCTCATGCTGCTTGTTTGGCTGCTCTTATTTGAAAGTAGAAGCACGTGGAATAGATTGGTCAACCCATAGGTGACACCCACATCAGGGAGGACTGGCTGGGCTGTGTTGTTTGTGAAACCCCCAATAGCAGTATCTTTAGGGATTAGCAGTATCTTTAGGGATTTCCTTGTGGGTAGTTAATTCTCTTTAGAAGTATCTTCTTAGCTCTTGCCTAGAGGATAAAGGCTGGTTGCTATCTTCCAATAACCAGCTGGAGGAAGCAGGTAGGAATACCTAGCATTCAGTAGGTAAATATTCAGTTAATATCTGTATTTTTAATAAGTACCCTGACACTTAACTCTGCATGGTTAGCCTGATTCAGAGACCTCTGTTTTATCCTCTCTACGGAGCAAATCTCCCAACCACGTAGCCTGGCTACATGGAGCTGGGATGAAGGAGTTACACAGACTTTCAGCCAATCCTCCTTATTTCGGTCTCTTCCCCTTGTAGTTCTGCTGCCACAGTACCTGGTGATACCAGTCCCTTAGACTTTCATGGAATCAGGGTGTTAGTCAAGCTGGTTCTTGATTTTTATTACTGTATATATGTGTGCTTATTTGTGTGCGTGTATGTGTTTGTTTTTGATGAACTATTTGAAAGTAAGTTGCAGATCTTTTAAGACTTCACCCATAAAAATTTAAGTATGCATCTCATACGAACAAGGACAGTCTTCTACATCACTACCATATTATCTTCAGAGCTCAGAAAATTAACATTGCTCAGTAATATCATCTAATGTACAGTCCATGTTCAAATGACCCCAATTGTCTCCAAATGTATCTTATATTCTTGAGCTACTTATCAAAATGCCTCCACAAGGAAGATTATGCTTGTTCTTATATTGTAGATGGCAAAAATAAGGTTCCAATATAGTAAGCATGAACCAATGTGCAATAAACATTTTGCCAGCCATTGTTGATGCATAGTTTCTTACACTTGCAATCTTGGAAACCACTTGGGTTTTGAGCCAGCTACAAGAGGGCCCCTGGTTTAGAAGCCTAGTGCACCTACCTTGTTGTAGAGTGGTTCTCTGTGTTATGATTCTGTCATTTGACTCCCATGAATTGTTTTTAATATTCTGTAGTTTTGGGAGATTCACTCAGTTTGGGCCTATTCTGTCCTAAGAATCTCTAGTTCTAGAGTTAACCTAGTCAAAGCCAGCCCTTGTCAAAGTGGTACAGTCTTTGAACTGAAGGATTAGATATTAGGCAAAGATAATATTGGCATTTGCCTCTGTTTAGGGTCATTATAATTATATTTCTTTACTGCATAATTGTTAGGTGCTATGTACAAAGTAAAAGTAGACTCAGAAATCCCCATGTTGAGTAAAATAACTCCTTTAGTTTGAACTCCTTTTGTTATAGTAGATCACGTGAGGGTCTTAAGTATATATTTCGTTTTAAACCGTAACTAAAGTTTGGAGCCCGCAGTCAAAAAATTCTGAAAGTGAGTTTATAGTAACTTGCCTCTCCACCTTCTTTCCTTTTCCTTTCACCTTTGAGAGAACCATCTGACTCTGAGAATCACTGTCCTGGCGAAGGAGGGAGATAAGGGGAAGGTGGAGTGCAGGAGGTGGGCGCCGGAACAAGGAGACAGCTGGAGGCTGGAACTGGGCTAATTCCTAGTTAAGGGGCTCACTTTCCAAAAGAATTTATGAAGACCTAAGCTGAACTTCAGCACTTTCTGGCTCTAGGTTACTTTCTTAGGCTAGTTTGCCTTTTAATAATTCCTCATCTAGTAGTCAATCAAGGAAGAGGGACCAAGAAAGCAGCCCATTCTAGCTCCTACATTTAACAAACGAGCTCACCTCTTTGACCTTATATGTTTTCCTCTCTCCCTGTTTCAACTCCTCCTTCCCCCCAACCCTGGGTTTGGCCTGTGCTCCTCCCTCACCCCCTCCAGCAGGTGGTGGGCTGCCTCCGCTCAAGGGTGCCCTTGCCCCTGACCACTTGGGCCTTGGCTGCCTGGTCTGACTGATTGGGCAAGGTTGCCATTAGCATCTGTAATCATATCAGACAGGAGGGAAACATGTATACCTACATGCTGTATCGGTATGGCCCAGTACCTCTGTTTTCTTTTGTAGCAGCTCCCCACCTTCCCACGACAGCTCTGAGACGTGGAGCTGTTGGGTGGCAGTAGTTTTTTCTGTTTTTCATTCTGCTACCGTGGTTAACTGGTGTTCAGATTTATATACACAGGAACAGCTGCTCTCTTACTTTGGATTGTATGAAGTAGGAAAGGAGATGTGGCCCTGTGAATTAATAGGAGATTTTGTCTCTCATCATTATTTTTGTCAAAACAGAATTCTTCCTGTGTTTCCTAAACCCACAAAGTCTAGTTGGTTTAAGCCCCAAATATTTTTATTAAACTTTTTATTGACATGCAGAAAAGACACAGATCATAAGAGTACAGCTTGATAAATTTACACAAACTCACATCACTCTGTGATCAGCATTCAAAAAGAAAAACAGTAGATCATTACCAGCACCCCAGAAACTGCCTCCCCAGGGTGACCACTGTCTTGATTTCTCACAGCATAGATTAGGGGTTCTTAAATTGTATTTATTTATTTTAGAGATAGCGAGCGAGCGAGCAGGGTGAGGAGCAGAGGTAGAGGGACGTGTAGAGCTTGACAGGGCGCTTGGTCCCACAACCCTGCGATCATGACCTGAGGCGAAATCAAGAGTCAGACGCTTAACTGACTGAGCCACCCAGGCTCCCCCAGCATACATTACTTTGAGCCATTTTTTAAAATGTTTTACAGGAACCAAGCTCCAAGTATTTGACAAGTAAAATAGTATATTTTTACAAAGAAAGAGACTGTAATCCCATATATACCTTGGATATAGGGGAAGTGCAGGGTAAGAGAAAGCGGAATGAGAATGTCAAAGCAATATTTTTTCTGTCACTGTTTATGAATGGGAACATTACAGCAGTGAGTCACATGCTGGGAATGACAGAAGAGCCCAGCGCACCTCTGGAAAAAATCACAGTGATAGAGATGCACGTACAATTGCCACATCCAAAGGTTATGTGCTGGTAGGAAATTTTTTTAAACAGCTTTACTAAGGTATAATTGATGCACAATTATATGATTCAGGGTTTCCAGGAAATAAGAACCAGTAGTCAGATAGATAGATGCGTACCGACATACAAACATAAAGATATATAGAAAGAGGTTTATTCTGAAGGATTGCCTCACACGGTTAGGGAGGCTAAGAAGTCCCTCAGTCTGCTGGCTGCAAGCTGGAGGCCCAGGAAAGCCAGTGGTGTCAGTCCAAGTCCAAGCCTGAAGGCCTGAAAAGCTGTGGGGGAGAAGGTAGTAGGTGGCCGGTGGTGTGAGCCTCCATCTGAATGTGAAGGCTTGAGAACTGGAAGTACCAGTGTCTAAGGGGAAAAGGTGAATGTTTTGGCTGAAGCAGAGAGGGCAAAAACACCCTTCCTCACTTGTAGGGGTTTTTAATATTTGCTTTCTAACTTTCAAGAGGTCTTTTAGTGTGTGTGAGTGTGAGTGTGTGTGTGTGTGTGTGTGTGTGTTTGTTCTTTTGGTCTACAAATTAAACCCTAGCAACTTTCTGAGGTAGGATGTGGCCAACTCCCCTTCCTATAGTGTAGGGGAGACCCCGCCTTTCCGTCTGGTGATCCAGAGGGACCGTGTCCAAAACTGGTCAAGGCCTGCCGTACTGGGGTAGAAATCAAGGTCAGGCAGATTCTTTAAGTGTTCTAGGAATTTTGTCTCATTCGATTGGGTTGTTCTATGAGAACAGTCTCATTCTTCAGACTCCAGCAGTTTTATTAGCCAGAACAATTCCTACCATCTGACTTTCCCAGTGTCCTTGATTATACTCGAGTCACTGGTTAGTGTCATGGTGCACAAAACCAGGGAGGTGAGGTCCTCAAGGGAAAATTTCAACTTCCTTGCAATATTCTCTGAGTTCGAAAATGAGTGAATCTTACAACAAAAAGTTTTTACTGCTTTGCTCCATAAAAGCCAATTTCCTCCACAAAGTGGAAGAACGTGTGGTAGAAGCTGGCAAGATGGAAATTGATGGCTTGTTTAGTAGTTTTCCCTCAAAGAACTAAAAATGCTTACACGTCTTACTTTATCCTTTACGAAGTCCTTTACATAGAGATACATATTTAAATGGAATAAATAATTTTCATTAAGGACAGGAGTCACATGGGACTAATTTTTTAATTATACAATGACGGATTTTGGACTAGGAAAATAATGTCTTTTATCAAGGAGCAGTTAAGGGGTTTTATCTTGCTATCCAGAGATAATTGAGTTATTTTCTTTTGGGTGAATATTAGCTTTGCACATGTTCCCTTTTTATAAGATCTTTTACTTCATACCCAAAATATCTATAACAGTTAGAGCATCTATAAAAGAAGCCATTTACTTTATTCATATTATTACTGTTTGGCAGACTTTTCAATCTTTGTTTCAAGATTCAAGGTAACTGCAGAGTACAGGTTTTCTGAGATAAGAAAATCTTGTATCTACATTCAATACTGACATTATCCTTATATATTGCATCTTTCAAAGCTATAACTAAGGCACTTATTTTCCTGTATTATACTCTTAACTTTTTTGTTACTATTAGCTTCGTGGCCTAAGTCACATTCTTTGAATATTTTGCAACAAGTTAGGGAGACTAAAAAATAAAGGGACTATTAAGTAAATATAGCATAATTTATGCAGATAAGTGAGTGTTGTCTCCCTCAGAAGGGACCCCTCTGAATTCAAAATCTTTCTTCCAGCAAGGTTGTGTCAGAGGCTAGGATCTTGGCTTTTTTTCTCTTTTTTTCTCTTTTGAGATTTTGTTTATTTATTTGAGAGAGAGAGAGAGAGAGAGAGAGAGAGAGAGAGCACGAGCAGGGGGAGGGGCAGAAGGAGAGTGAGAAGCAAACTCCCTGCTGAGCCAGGAGCCAGATGCGGGACTCATCCCAGGACCCTGGGATCATCATGACCTGACCCAAAGGCAGAGGTTCAACTGACTGAGCCACCCAGGCGCCCCTAAGGGGCTTGGCTTTTGAGCTTACAAGTAACTTGGAACCAAATCTGGTAAATATAGGGTGAAGGGAGCTAGCATTTCTCGAGCCTCTGTAACTGTAGTTGGACCTCTGTCAGTGTCCCTGCAGGAAGGGGCCGATCTCCATTTGATAGCTGGGCAAGTTCAGAGAAGTAAATGTCCTGCCCGTGTTCTTATAACTAGGAAATGGATTACACTCCAGTTTGGTTTGATCTCTGAGTCATTTACTCTTCCCCTATATTAGACTGATTATTTTATTTACCCTTTTTCTGTGTTTAGAAAAAAATGTGTCTCTAAATCTCAAAGGTCATAAAGCTAATGATATTCCCTGTTTGGTTTATGGGTTGATTCTGGATGTAAATGAACAAGAGGATACAAAAAAATATTTTGGAAACTGTCATCATTATTGAAATAAACAACTTCTTGGAAGGAGAACTCTAGTGTGTTCTAATATGTTCTATGTTCTATTAATGTATATGGGAAAATGAATGTTTAAAATTGTGTCATATATGATACATAACCTCACCTATTTTTCCAAGTCATCTGACTTGAATTTAACATTGGATTTCTAAAAAATGTGTTGATTCACCTATTAGATTGAGAGTCAATCATTTCACATATTATGTAAGTGATTTTAGGAATTTCAACTCAGTTGATTTTGGCTAGAGAGCTAAAAGCACCTGCTGTCATAAAATTACTCTTTCATAAGCAGATAATCATGTTAAAGTTGGAGGGAAAAGGGGTGGATCACTAAGTAACCCCCGAAGTGGGAGTTTAGGTCCCTGTGAGGTTCTGGCCCTGGGTTGGAGGCCACCACCATCTGGAAGTGAGACTCCAGGGCACCCTGGGTGGCGTAGTGCCCGGTGCTTCAGTACTGGTGTTTTTAAAAGTCTTTAAGGAATTGGAATTTTGCCAGTAATGTTCCTTTTCTAAGGGTATCAACATGGAATTCCTGAGATGTAGAAAATAAAACATTTTTAAAAAGATTCTATTTATTCGAAGGAGAGAAAGAGAGCACAAGCAGGGTTGGGGGTAGAGGGAGAGGGAGAAGCAGACTCCCTGCTGATCAGGGAGCCCGACTCAGGGCTCCATCCCAGAACCCTGGGATCATGACCTGACCTGAAGGCAGATGTTTAACCCACTGAGCACCCAGGTGCCCCAAAACAATTTTTAAAGATTTTATTCATTTGAGAGAGTGAGGGAGAGCATGTATGCATGAGTGGGGGAAGGGGCAGAGAGAGAGGGAGAGAGATAAGCAGACTGAGCACGGGGCCCAACAGAGGGCTCCACCCAGGGCTCCACACGGGGCTTGATCCCAGGACCCTGAGATCAAGACCTGAGCTGAAGTCAGACGCTTAACCAACTGAGTCACCCAGGGGCCCCGAAAATGAAACATTTTTATATTGTAAGTCCAAGACAACTTCTTGTTCTTATGTTTTAGACTTTATAATATAAATTATTCAAGAATTCTTATATTCTTAAAGAAGTACTTTTGTGGAGTCCAAAATATGTAAAGATAGTATTCATATTCCACGTAGTTCTTGGTGTACATAGGTGCTCAGTAACTGCTTTCTGAGCTGGTGAGAGCACAAAAATTTATAAAGTATTTTGAATATATTGTATCAAATGTTACAGTCTCATATAGATATCTGTTTCCTAGCATGGATAAATTGTTTTTTCAAACATGCTAAGCATGGTAATAGAGTATTAAAAATAATATATTTGACAAAAACTATATATATATATATAATATGTATATGACAAAAACTATATATATACACATATATGTGTGTGTATAATGTGATATATATATGATATGTGATACGTGATATGTGAAATATATATATATATACATCTCACATATCACATTAAGTCAAATGGGCCAGCAAGATGTAGAATCAAGTGGCCAGGATGAAGCCAAGCCGAGCAGTAAGCCCTGTGTTCATCCAGAAGTGTCAACACAAGCGCCAGGGAGGGTGAAACTTCTTTGAGACACGAAGTGTTCACGAATCATTTGAAAAATATCTTTCCAGAAACCGAAAGCTCCGGCATCTCCCACCACGGAGGAGGATCCTTGCCTTGCCTTTCCCAAGCCCCCAGTGGACCCAGCAAAGATCAGAAGACTAAGCAGTGCCCGGGCTCGTTTATTCAGGGCAGCTTCTCAGGGGCCCCTGCTGCCTGACAGGACCCTGCCTCCCGCTGAGTGTAAGGCTGGGGCACCTCCTTTCAAATCTGGGGGTGGGCGTGTTTTTTTGAATGGGCACACAAAAGCTATTTTTACATGATTTTTTTTCTTCAATCTCCACAGGATTTTTATATTAACAAACCCTTAGTGTATATTGGGCAAACCTGGTTAAGAAACAGGGTTCATATATTTTTCTGGGCATTTATGAAAAATACCTAAATAGCACAATTTTGTTTGTTTGTTTGTTTTTAAAGTTACTTGGCAGGAAAAGAATACTAGGATAAGTGTTTTTAATGAAGGGGTTCACCTGAATTAGAAATAAATGGTTTTTAAATCAGAGTTCAAATAATTATTAATTTCATTAGGCACATTTAAGATTCATATGATGTGCACTGAGCTGAGGTCTTTGAAAATACCTTTCCAATCCCATGTGACAATGTAAGCTAAAGTTGGATGGGGCTTTTCCCGTTCTTTTCCACAGAATTGCTAGTGGGTTTCTAAACCTGGAAACAGAGAAGCTACAAACCTCAAGTTCTAAAGTGTGCCCCCAACCATTGGCATCACCCCTGTCCAGAGTATACTAAGAGTTTTTCAAATTCTGCAGGAAATGACCTATTAGTGAAATGGCAATCGATTTAGTGGATCACCAGCATTAAAAAAAAATGAAGTAGAATAGAATGGAAACCATCAGGGCATATTGCAGACAATAAGGTAAGTATTGTTTCAAAGAGACCTACTGTAGTCATGTACATGTGTGTTTGGGATCATATTACCAATTTATTACATATTTATATTCAACTGTATTGTGACTTTATTATTATCATATGTAGTCATAAAGTCGGAAAACCACTTTACGGGGGGCTGACTAAACCAGCCTTCCTTCAGTCAATAGGGCTTGAGGAAGAAGGCTAGGTTTACAAATACAGAGAGATTATCCGAAGATGGATGCCAAAAGTTACAAGCCACCGACCAAGCATCCTACTTGCTTGACATACAAGCGTTTTCCTTTAATTAGTCACTAACATTTAAATGTAGAAGATCTCATGGAAGAATCCAGATTTACAACTTCTTTTGGGAAACTGGAAAATCTGGCAACACTGTGCCCCCTTTCCAGGGAGCACCCACCCCCTTAGCCCAGGGTATGAGCTTCTGCTCCCTATGTCTCCCCAGCCTGCTTTCCTCATTTCCTGGCCCCTCCAATCCCTTATGATCCCCAGTGTAGCCAAGGAGGTAGAATCAAGAAGAAAGGAAGAGACAAAGAGGCAAGACAGGGTGTGCAGGGCGTGCCATAACGAGTGCTGTCGCGGGATGTGTGATTAGGCAACTCGCTTTACCTCGGATGTCCCAGTGTGTTTCTTTTCTGACAGTCAGTCAATCAGATATTTACCGAGCCCCTTCTAAGAGCCATGCAGCAGCCTAGGCCCACTGGGTCCTACCCTCAAACAGCTTGTGAGGGGAGATAGACAGTAAGTAGGAAAACAAGGAAATAAGATAATTTGGGTCCCGACAAGGGCTGTGAAGAAGATAAGTGACATAATGGGCTGGAGAATGTCCATGGCAGGAGTACTTGTGTGAGCTCAGGTGGCACCAGAATGTGTCCTTGAGGAGGTGGCCCCTGAGTTAAAATGTGACCAATGAGAAGAAGGCGGCCATGTTGAAAGCCGTGGACAGCAAGCCCGCACTGGGGGGACAGCGAGGCCCGGAGCACCATTGTCCCCTCAACTCTAGCTGCACATTAGAATCCCCTGAGGAGCTTTTCAAATGTTCCTGTGCTGGGGACCCAGTCAGACCACGTCGTTGCCAACATGAGAGGGGACGGGATCTGCAGCCCGGGTCGAGGGGTGAGGTCAGACCTCACTAGGAACAGGGTCACTCCTTAGAAATGCGGGTGGTGGAGCTGGTGTGAGGGTAGTGTCGTTCACTAGATGTTTTGCTTCTGAGCCTGAATGCCACCTGTGCATTTCATTCATTTGACTCTTGGTAGCTCTCAGGTGAGTGCCCTGTGGCTTCCTGAGCTGTTTTTGTGTCTATGAGGGTGACTGAGGGAATGTGGCTTCCCCCACCACCGTCACCATCTCTACTTCCCTCATGGTTGTGGGCCTTCCCTTCTGGGCCCCCGGCCCTTGTCTGCACACCCACCGCACAACGGTGCTCTGGGAGGATCCATCTGTGGCTGCCATTTCCTGGCACTGAGACCGTTCTCATGTCCCCGAGGGGTCGGAAGCATGTCTTTATTATCGTTCTTGTACCTGCCCTGTTTGCAGGTGCCCATGGCTCCTCATTCCCGAGGTCAGGGTCAGCACTCAGGAAACAATGGCAGTAAAAAGTCATCGTCATTTTAAAAGCACATTGCCCCATTAAAACAATACACTTTAATGCTCCAGCCCTGGCACCATTGTCATTTGTTCAGGAGCTCCAGGGCCTTGGTTTCACGGTCTCTGTTGTCTAGCAAAGGTGTCTTTTGGTGGGGGACTGAGGCTCTCAATGCAGCTAAGCGTGGAGATAGAGGGTACGTGCCCGCCTTTGACGTGAAGTCATTTGTAGCTGACTCTGGCACAGGCAGGGCCAGGGGTGTGGTGGCAGGTTGGGAATTCCTGATGGAAGAAAATGAAAGGGGAAGAGACATGTGTGGTCATCTTTGTAGGACCCGCAGTGTAATTATTGTGTGTTCAAATTGGCCTTTTGGTTGGAGGGGGCTGTGTTGCGAACGCTGCCCAGTTATTCTGGCTGGACAGAGGCTGCAGGGCAGTCTCCCCCTTCTCACTGTCCCTGTCCTCTTAGCCTTCGCCAAGCCCCTCAATGGGCTCCCTAAATGGGCTTCCGAAGTGTTGCCTGGCTCTGCATGTTCCTTTCCCATCACTGTGGCACTGCTGTTAGCACCCCTCACCCAGTGGCTGGTCTCTTGGTGCCCCTGTCTTGCTCCACCCTCAGCTCACTGAGGACCTGGCTCCCTTGGAGCAGCCAGAAGAGCCTGGAGAAACCAAGCTGCCAACCGCACATGGCCGTGAGTGGCAGCCTCATCCCTTTATCCCAGTGGACCGTGAAAAACGATTATTGTCTGTGTGCGCCATATGGGACAAGGGGGCAGGAGGCAAATAAAAATCAGATTGCATCATCATCTTGCTGAAAACCCTTCGGAGGGCTCCCTGTGTCTGAAGGAGTGTTTGCCAAACTGAGTCTCAGCTTTCCCTTGGAAGAGGGATCCAGTGCTCAGATTGGTCTGCCTGCTAACTCCCCCTTGTGGAGAGACCTAGTGCTTATGGGCCTATGTGAGGGTCGGTAAAGATGCCCATTTCATCTTAATTCAACCCAGCATTTTACAAATGTACTCGACTGGGGAATCTGTCTTTTGAAGAATGCAGTCTGGGAAATACTGACCTAGCACAGAAGCTGGCAGACTTTTTCTGTAAAGGACCAGAGAGTAAATAATTTAGACCAAATGGGCCATATAGTCTCTGTCCAACCTACTCCACTCTACTACAACTCTGTTGTAGCGGGAAAGCAACGTAGACCTATTGATGGCCACCGAAACTTGAATTTCTTGTCAGTTTCACATGTTGTAGAATAGTGTTCTCCTTTTGAGTTCTCCCCAGCCATTGAAAAATGTAAAACCCATTCTTAGCTCTCAGGCTATACAAAAACAAGAGGCAGGCTAGACATGGTGGGTAGTTTGCTAACTCCTGGCCGAGGGATTGAAGTCCCTGCTCCTCGGCATGCACAGCTCTCTAGCGATCTAGCCCCAGCCTAACATCCCAGGCCCTTCTCTTGACTCCTTTGCCTCCCGCCCACAGCCTGTGCACCAGCAGTATGGACCTCCTTGCGGTTCCCCACACCTGTCCTGCTGCTTCAAGCCTCTTGCAGGATCTGCTCTGTCATTTGCTGGACCCAGTGCAAAATGAGAATGCGGAGTTCTTTGGTCAAAAATTATTAAGAATTTCAAGATGGCAACAACAAAGCATTCAACCAAGTGTAGGGCCCTTCTAAGTGTGGGACCCTGCTTGACTGTACAGCTTATACACACATAAAGCGAGCTCTGACTCCAGACTTTTGTTCCTCTTTCTCAGAACAACTTTTTGCCTCCTGTTAATCCTTCAGAATACTTCTCAGGCTCTGCCTCCTCTATGAATCCTTCCCTGACCAGAGGCCAACCCTTCAGGACTCTCTTATTCTCTGTACTGCCCTTAGGTGGCCCAGACCACGCTGGACTGCATTTCTCTCTTCACATATCTGCCTCTCTCTCTCCTCATTAGGCTCAGCAACTTCAGTAGGAAAAGAGGATTTCTTTATTAGTAGCCTGAGAACCTAAAACGGGAACTAGTATATGGTAGGTGCCAAAGCAGTACCTGTGAAATGGAACTGTTCCCACACGGTAACACTGCTTGTTGTAAACTTTTGAAGTTTAACCCGTGATCCATTACAAAATTAATACAGTGTGCTCCAGACATTTACCAGGGGCACAGAGGGCATTGTTACTCATGCTCCGTTTAATGGCAGACTTCCGTCAGGAGTCAGAGTGAGCTCAGGGCAGCTCCTCACTGAGGCAACTGACAAGCTCCCTCCAGTAGACTGTGAAGTCAGAAGGGCTTCAGCAACTCTGCACCTGAGTATGGGTGTACTTGGCCTCTAGAGCTGCAGCTCCTGATGGCTGGGACTGCTTCCCCGCCCCCCTCTCGCTGGACCCCTAGCACCAGGAACAGCACCCGACACAGGGCAGCGAGTGTCTAATAACTATTCATGGAGTAAATGAATGAAAGAAACCAATGCTATAATGTAGGAATAGGCTAAAAATGCATGACCTAAAACAAAATCTGTGCTTTGTAATTCAGTAGTGAAGGTATTTAAGGCAGCGTGGTACCACAGAGAGAGCCCTGGACCAGAAGTAGGGATTCTTCGGTTTCCTTAATAATATAGACAATAACTTCTACGTTTGTAGTAAATCACTTTACTAGGCCTTATCGTTTAGTTCTTAGCACATCCCTAAGAGGTGGGGACTACTGAGGAAGGTGAGAGAAAAGTTGAGTTACCTGCCCACATCACTCAGCTAGTACTTGACCCTAAGTCTGGTGGAATGCAAAGCCCACGCTCTTNCCCCCCCCCCCCCCCCCCCCCCCCCCCGCAGCTCGCTCTGTGAGCTTAGACTGGTCACGTAATGCTTAGGTTTTCAGTTTTCTCATCTGAAAAGTGAAGTTTAGACTAGCTGATCTCTAAGCTTCCTTTCAGCTTTAAAATTCATTGTTTTGAAAGCAGGGAGCTTAGTCGGAGTGGACCAAGTGGTTTTGTTGGTTTTTATTGGTTTGTTCAAGTGCAGAAAAGGAAACCTTGAGTTGTTCCGGTGAAGCTTGCAACACAGTATTTTTCTAAATGAACCTCATCCCCACATTCCCCTTTGAAAAAACATTTCTTTTAAAAGATTTTATTTATTCATTTAACAGAGAGAACAAGCAGAGGGAGAGGCAGAGGCAGAGGCAGAAGGTGCTGAGCAGGGTGCAATCCCAGGACCCTGGGATCATGGCATGAGCCAAAGGCAGACACGTAACCAACTGAGCCACCCAGGCATCCCCTGAAAAAAATATGTTATCGGAGACTCAAGTGTGGTAGCAGCATCACAGATGAGCTATTCCTAATGGCCACTGGCTGATAAAAAAAGGAATGTTGTATCGTAAGCCTAAGAATCTGTAGTCATACACACAACAGATGTTTCAGTTTAGAGACTGGACTTCTGTTTGCAATGCTTATCATCTTATTCCTCTTTAGAAAACCTTAGAAGCCAATACCTTCCTCTTCCTACCTCTTAGCAGTGGTGTCTAAGTCCTCCGTGATCTGGGTGCTTGCCCTCTGATCAGCTCTCTTCCTCTTCTCCCCTACATACTCCCCTAACTTTCCTGTTGTGTTTTAAGCATGCCAGGCACAACTCCTGCCTTAAGAGTGCTCTTCCCTCTGCAAGGAGTTCTGTCCCTGGTCACCTGGTGGCTTAATGCCCCACCTCCATTGCTTACCATGTCCACCCTCTTTAAAACTGCTGCCTGCCCGCATTCCCAATCCTCTTTAATTTTCTCCATTTTTCTACTTTTGTTCTATTTCCATAATACTTATTATATCATATACCTCAATTACGGTGTATTATTTATTGTCTGTTTTTACCTATTTGGACATAAGCCCTACAAAGTCAGGGATATTTGTTTTGTCACTGATACATCCCAAGTGTCTAGACCAGTGCCTGCCATCAGGGAGTCACTCAGTATTTTTTTCTTTTTAAGATTTTATTTATTTATTTTAGAGAGAGGGAGGGAGAGACAAAGAATCCCAAGTAGGCTCCACATCCAGCACGGAGCCCGAAGTGGGGCTTGAGCCCATGACTTGAGCCAAAATCAAGAGTCAGACATTTAACCAACTGAGCCACCCAGGCACCCTAGCACTCAGTATTTTTTGAATGAAAAGTTGCTAACATAATCAAATTTAGGAAAAGGAGTCATTGTTCTGGGATGCAGAAGTATTTCTGTGGACTGAGTTATTCATAAACCTACCTTTGAGTGCATGTCCTTTGGTAGACTCTGAGAGGGTAGAGAAGATCCCATTCATTTTAATGAATTGATGCTGCCAAGCCTGAAATCGTGGTGAGGTCTCGTAGATTTTGGCCACACAATGTCAGACTTGATTACAAGCAATACAAAATTTTTTAAATTGCATAAATTCTTAGATTGAAAAAAATATTGGAAGAGAGATTCCTAAAATCAGAAGTGCTTTGACCAAACATCTTCTTGGTTGTTACAGCAAAGAAGATGGTGGAATCCAAGGAGACAGTTGTGATGGGGGACCCTATGGTGAAAATAAATGGGATTTATTTAACAGAATCAAGTGCCGTTGGCCGCTTAAAGAGTCACCCACTTCAGTTAACTTATGACGGAGGCTTCAATGAAATCAAGAAGCAAGAAATGTTCAAAGGGACAACGTCCTTGCCATCTCATCTCAGAAGTGGAGGGTCAGTATTCTTTCGATTTAGTTTTCTGTTTAGGATGACTGTGTCAGATACTACTTTGTTTCCTAATCTTATATAGATGATAGATTTGCATTTTCCCTTTTATATAAACAAATTTTTTAGTTAATGATGCATGAATAAGAAAGATTTTTTTTCTCATGGCTAAATGGAGTTGGTTTTACATAATTCCCTATTTAATCCTAAGGAAAACATTTATTCATACCTGCCAAATGCTGCGTTGATAGGCCTGTCAGAATAGTCTTTGCTTTAGTTAGGCTGTTCCAGCCAGCCCTCAAGTGATGAGTGATTGTTCTGTTTGTGTGTTATTTGGGATTCTTGCCTGGCCTGGAATCTCTCGTTCCCTCCCTTTGGATTAGTTCACTGTTGTTAATTCCACCGAGTAGACACTTTTTTTATTCCCCAGTAGAAACTTGGATTCAAATATTTATTTTACAAACAGGAAAATAGTTAAAACAGGAGAATCCTGTAGATTTCTCTTGTCTGTGATATCCTTCTCCTAATCCCTCATAAAATGAATTATTGAGAATTACTTTATTTCATACCATGTTCCTAGACAAGGCTTCTTAGGGCTTCCCCTAGAAAACTGAGGAACAATTTTCTTACCATATTAAGATTTGTGGAGAAATGTTCACCCAACCCCCAACCTGCCCCCCCACAGTGTTTTCATAAGAAATCTTGAATGAAGGGGGTCTGGGGTGGGGGATGGGAGCTGGGAGAGCAGCCTCTGTTCTCCAGCCCCAACCAGTAATGATGCTAAGATACGCAGAAGGTCTTGGACTGGCCCGGGTCATTCAGTTAAAGATATTTTTCTATGACTTTCCATTGGATCATTGTGGACAACTGCCCAGTTCAAATTTGCTTAACAAGATTAAATTCCATGGGCTGTTTTAAGACCAAGGACTTACTGCCCTCACTTTAGATTTTGGGTCTGACTCTGGCTTGTGCACACACAGCGTGCTTAAAACTTTTCCCGGAACCGGCTGCTTGGCAGCTGGTTAGTTTAGCCGAACTGACCTTGTCTGCGGACACAGCCCGAAGAGTGTCGCACACGCGGAATTCATATCAGGCAACCTAGTCGTCCTGGTCATGTTGCTTTGCATTCAGAACATTTTTTAAATTAAGGGAAAAATGAAATATCTCCTTAAGTGGAAGAGAATGACTTCAAATTGGGACTTTGGGAGCTGAGCACAAAACATCAGACTGGCCATTGCAGCCAATCTTTTCCAGTTGGTGACTAAGAATGGGCTGCAGGCCTCAGAGCTTAAACATAAAAGACCGCAGGAGAGCTTGTGTTTCTTCAGCACTGAAGTGAAAAGGAAACATTTATCTTGTTGCACCCATCCTTACAGTAATTAAAGTTGACTAGGAAAAACCAGACAAGAGTTGTTTTATTTAATTTTTTTTCCCCTTGCAATCCTTCGGATGTTGCAGAATAATCTGGCAAGCCAGAGTTCATTATGTCTTCCTCTGTCGGGCACAGGGAAGGCATTTTCAGTTGCATATTTTATCCCACCAACAGCAAAGGAGAAATCAATTAGGGACTGGAAGCCCTTCTTCCTGACCATCCAAAATTATGAGGCGTCGGCCACACTAATTGTTTCCCTTTTGTTTGGTGAAGATAGCTTTTGCGTTGTGTAATGAGTGTGTCTGAGTCAGGTTTGCAATGCACCCTGGCGAGTTTAACTTCCAATAACATTTCTGCCTTATGAATCTTTACCTCCTTGAATCATGGATGGGGTTTTGTTGACGTGGTGCCAAAAAAACAGTTTATACAGTAGGATTAAAACAAACCAGAAAATGGAAACTATTAGCAATTCTGTCATTAATTACATTTGTGAATCAATCTGGGACACTTGATAATTGTTTCTCGTAAACATTTAAGTGAAGAATTCCAAGAAATGATCTTTGCTATGCAGTGGAGTGTTCCCAGTTTTGATGCTAAAGCCTCACTCAATTAACATTTTTCCATCTTTAAATCCTAATGTGGTAAATGAAGACTCTGTCAGTGGGCCTGGCTGGCAGTAGGGAGGGAAGGGAATGCAAAAACTAGAAAAGGAGGAGGCTTGAGAGGACATGGGCTCGAGGAGAAGCACAAGCGGGTCTCGGAAAGGGGACAGAGGAAGTGAGGACTGGCCCCCTATGCAGGGTCCTCACCCACTTGCTCAATGTGGGGGGAGTGGCCACCTTCACGCTGCCTGCTTCTGGGGTGGGGACAGAAGGGAGCTGTCTGTTCCGGCGAGATAGCTTTGATTTGTACTCCCTTAATTTAGAGTTATGGATAACTCAGACCTGGGATAGATTGGAGTTTCACTTTATGCTGGTCGTGATGGTAAAAGAATTTGCTAAGCAAGCTAGCATCATAAACAGGATCTTGGGGGGCTACCTAACTTTCCCAAAGAGAACATACTCTGAAGCACTTATCCAACTGTCATCTTCAAACAGTCTTGCAACTCTGACAGTCTCCGTGTCTCCGGTTAAGGGCCCTTCTGAGCTTTGGCAGGCCTGCCCCTTAGTGACACTCCATTTTCTCTTACTTTGTGTTGCCATGTGGATTGAAAATAATAAAGCTTCCATTAAAATATGAATATATATGTATATATATGTATATATATACATACATANTTGCCATGTGGATTGAAAATAATAAAGCTTCCATTAAAATATGAATATATATGTATATATATGTATATATATACATACATATATATATGTGTATGTGTGTATGTGTATATATATATATATATATATATATATATATATATATCTCCACCCATCCATCTGGCCATTCACCCATCCAGTGGTTCTGATGAACCCCTTTGTATACCTGCTTAAAAACCTTTTAAACCTTTCTATGTAAATACTGTTCGAACTATTGTGGTTTGGAAATGTGGTCTTCAGGTGGAAAGCCCAAGAACTCTTTGCTGGGAACCACGATCCTTGGATTTAGGTTTGGTTCTCTCTCAGCCATTAGACTTATCTGTATGCTCTTCAGCAAGTCTCTTACCACTTTCAGGGGCTCAGTTTTCTAATCTGTGAAATTGAAATAAGTGGGCTCCTTCACTCCCATCTCCCCCCAGCCTTCACTGGGTGTCGTGGGATGATTAATAAGGCTTGAAAGCCTTATCTGTAGACTGTCAAGGGCCAGTAGTATTTTTGGAATCAAAAAGGAGAAAAGATGGCTTCTGATTCAAGATGATAAAGCAAAGACATTCTGCAGAAACTGAACACAAGCAGCAAAGAATGAAAAACACAGAAATAAATTCCATCAATGAAGCAAAAAACTGGCTCCAGCCTGAAATGACAAAACANTTTTTTTTTTTTTTTTTTGTCTATCTAGCATACTTGCCTTTGGAGAACAAGCCATCTTGCATCATGCTCAGTCCGTGTTTAGAGAGGGGCTGACCCTATCTTCCCTGTCCACCTTCCCAAAGGTCTGGGGTGATTATGTGGCCCCGGGATGGCCTTCCAAATTCTCCAATCCACCAACAACAGCAGTTGGTTCAGGGGTGGGCACATGATCCAGAACAGGCCAGCTGAATTCCTCTCTGGGCCTTTTGCCAAAGCCTTTGAGGAAAGTGCTCTTTCAAGTTCATAAGCTGTAAAGATCATGTGGTCTTAGAGCCAAAAGTGGCCATTTCATTGCCTTGTGGAAGGGGACTCTGGGGGCAGGGGGGGGTGTGATGTATAAACAGAGCTAAGGAAATGGAAATAATGACCAGGTTCAAGGATGATCCATAAATACCCCTAGATCCAGCCGTACCTGAGGCCACCATATCCACATCATAGGCTGCTCTCTTTTGTGAACCAGTATGTTCCTTTTTCTCTCTTTCTTTCTCCCTCTTCTTTCCTTCCTTTCTTTCTTTTGACAGGGACAACCTATAGTATTTCAAATTAGTTTTTTGTCACTTGGAATAGTGCAACCAGGTGTCTAGTTAACCTGCCGGACTCTATGGAGTACTGATGAAAGCAAGGGGTAATTTGAGAGCAGACACTGACCTCGTCAGACCTAGAGCAAGAAAGATTTTTCTAAGAGTGAGTCTCTCAGTTCAGAAAGGCATAGAGCCAATAGTCTTTAATTCAAGAAATGAGACTTGAGGGTGCGGGCCAGCCATGGAAAATGTGGAGATGCCCTGTAGAGACCTCATTCAGGATCCAGATGGTGAAAGGACAGGGAGATGGAGCTGAGGCGATGATCTCCTCATTTCCTGTAGGCCAGCTGGTGAGTGTGTGCGTGTGTGCGTGCGTGCGTGCATGCATGCATGTGTGCGTGCGTGTGTTGGGAGGGGAGGGAGCTTGCTAGGTTAGAACTCGAGGAGCCTATCACGGAACAAGGCTTTTCTGTGAGTCACAGTCATAAGCCAGACACAGACCCAGTGACCACATGCTTCAGGTCAAGAAAAATGACAGATTTGGTGAATGGATGTTCAAGAAAGCTGACTCAAGTTGAAGTTCAGAACACCCTGATTCTCCCCCTCGGTGGCTCCTATTTATTCTTCCACAAATAAATGGCTCTGTTTAAAGATAAATAAATAGGAGGACAAGAGTTAATGTAGAACTCGAGCACAGATATGTAAAAAACATAACAAGAGATGAAGAAAATGGATCACAAAAGGAATTGTCCTCTAAAAACAAGAATTAAAACAATTTTCCATACTGTCAAAAATTTTTTAAAAAAAAGGAAAAAGGAGCTCTTCTTTGCGTTATAAGAATTCAAAATTGAGATTCTAAACCCCCTAAAATGATGAAAAGTATATTTGCAGTTCTCAAGAAGTGAAAGAAAAATATATAAACGTGGAGCGAAAGTCATATTAGAAATAAAGTGAGAATAAAAATAGTCAAAAATGCAATAAGACATGGTATACAGGCTGGAAGCAATCCGACAAAAAGAAATGAATGCAGAGATGTGAAAATGATTAAAGCAACTGAGATAGATACAGGAGGCATGGCACCTGTTTTCCCGAAGGAGGGAGTCTTCCTCCTCTCCCCCACCCCTTCCTAGTACTAGCTTTCTTTCAACCACTAAGTGCCATGCACTCTTCCAAGTGATTTACATGTGTTAACTCATTTGATATTCACAAGAACCAACTGACAATGGAATAGACAAGTTTCTGAAATAAAAATTTGAATCTGAAGCTCAGGGGACACGTCAACAAAATTTTACATGGAGTACTCCACGCTAAGATACTTCCAACCATTTTCAGCACTAGAACACTACCCAGGATGGTACATGCTCAATTAGTAATTGTTGATTGAGTGGATAAATGGAAGAAGGTATCCTATGGCCATCTAGGCTGAATAAGCACGTCACATAAAAGGAAAAGGCAGGCTGCCTCTGGCTTTGTTAGAGCACCTGTCAGTGTCAGAAGACAGTGGAGGAAGGTCTATGAAGTCCTAAGTATAAGAAGGATAAACCAAGATTGTATTGCCAGCCAAGTTGTTCTTCAGTAAAAAGGCAACAGATAGACATTTCCAAATGTGAATGAACGTGGGGACTATACCATACATGTAGTTTCTAGAAAAAATTTTTTAAAAAAGATTATGTGTATGTATGTATTTGAGAGAAAGAGAGAGAGAGGAGGGGGAGGAGCTGAGAGAGAGAGTCTCTGTGCTGAGCGCAGAGCCCACCGGAAAGCTCATCTCATGACCCTGAGATCATGACCTGAGCCGAAACCAAGAGTCAGATGCTTAACCGACTGAGCCGCCACCCAGGCACCCCTAAAAAACCCTTTGCCATCAGAATGATGTGTCAAAATTAAGAAATGAGGAGGCATTCATGGTGAGTATCGACTTTATTTTCATAGTGAATTAAAACTCTGAAAATGATAGTTATGGAACAGAAACCTTAATGATGTAATAGTAATATAAATAACCCAAACTGGTACATGGGAGGCAGTGTGAGAGCCGATTCGTTCACTTGATCTGAGAGAATAGATTTGTCAGTAGCTGTGGTCTGAAATTGAAATATAAATTTAAAAAAGAATATTTCAGCATTCTAATGTTTTTCATTATTTTTTTTTCTTAACTTCAGAGAGATCTTTTAGAAACTAATATCTCTTGGGAAGACCCATTCATCTGAAGTTCTACAATTCCTTCAGTTTCATCTCAATTTCTGTTTCTCTGTTAAATTCAAGTAAAATTTATACTTACTACTTTAAAATTACATGTGTGGTATGATCCTGTTTATATGTATCCTTTACCTGCCCTCCCTCCAAATCACTCTTCTGTTCTTTCTTTTTTCTTTTCTTCTGAATATGTGCAAAATATGTCTGGAATGATGTTTACCATATATTAGTATTTATTTCTGGGTGGTGGGATCCTGGATGATTTTTTTTTTTAAATCTTCTTTGTACTTTCTTATATTGTTCGGCCTTGAAAATTAATAAATACATCATTTTTTTCAAAAATAATGAAGTCATTATTATTTTAAGCAATTAAGGGTAATGTGGCTGAGAAACCGTTTTCCATTCGGAAAAGATAAGCACCGGCCAGAATGGTTTTGCAGAATCCCACCTTATTCAACCATTTCCATTTAACAAGCATCTCTTGGGAAGCACACAGAGCCCTATGCTGAGGGCTCAGGGAGTGGAGACAGAAATGGACTCCGCCCATGAGGTGTTTACGAGGCAGCCAGTGTACTGCTCAGGCGTGGTCTCTAGAACAGCCTGTGGTCTCGGCATCACCTGTGAGCTTGCTACAAATGCAGAATCTCAGGCCCCATCCCAGACCTACTGGATCCAAATCTGCATTTTTATAAGATAGCCAGGTGATTTGAATGTACGAAAGTTTGGGAAGCATTGTTCTGTGATTAACTCTGAAGCTGGGGCGGTGGGGGGGGAATGAAAGCAGGTGCCCTGGGGGTTTAGGTGGAGGGCACCTCATTCCAACCTGAAGATCAGGGGAGGTGTCCTGGGCTGCATGGGTTTGGGATGCCTCCGGAGGCTGATTTTCAACAGGGGTGGCACATGGTGTTCTTTTGCTAAAGGAGCGGCAGAGGAGGAGGGCTGTCTGCCTTGGTGGCAGCAGGTTGGAAGAAAGGCAGATGGGCTAGTGTGGCCAGAGCATGGGTCCTGAGGCCGGAGGCTGCAGGGAGCCACTGGGAGTTTCCAGCTGGAGACTGAGTCTGGCAGCAGAGTGAAGGGCCGGGAGAGGGGGGAGCCTGGGCCCCGAGGAGATGGTTGGGAAGCAGAGTTTGCTGCAGTTCTGGTGAAGATGGCGTGTGTCAGCACCCCACCAGGAGGCTAGGGAGGAAAGTCGAGAACGGAAGCTGTGTAGGGCCAGCGTCCACACTAATGTGCCGGGGAAGAGGGCAGTCTCAGCCCCTCTCCCCGAGGAGGAAGCCCTCGTCGCTGCTGCCATGGAAAGTACAGGGCCTTTCACACGAAGTGCCTTCCAGCTGTGGGGCTGTGGGGCTGTGGAGGTTTAGGGAAGCATGAACCCATGGCCTTGTACTGGAAGCCAAGGGAATTTGAACATAACTAAGTGAAGCTAACATGGTTAGCTACAAAGCCATGTCTAATCAGGTCTCTACAAGTAGAGCTTGAAGAATAACCACTTCATGATTATTGAAAAAGATACTAAAGTTATATGTGTAATTTTAAAATATGTATTTTTTTAAATCTTGGGCCACAACCCAATGCTACAGATACCTTGGAGGACTTAAAATTTTGACCTTATGAACCTTACTTTAAAGTCATATTCTTTAATTTCACTGGGCTTGTATGTAACTGTTTAAGTAGAATTCTATTTTTAACACTTGTTATTAAGACAGAATACTAATATTCTTAATGCTAATATGTCTAGAAACTATGTATCTCGTGGTTCAGGCCACAAAGACATGATTAAGGAACCTCCCCTTCGTCCCACCCACCACCACTTCTTGGTGGTGGCCTTCTCAAATTTCAGGCAAAGAATCTAAGGTAAGCAACCTAAGACCCATGGGCCAAATCCAGCCTAGTTAGTACCTGTTTTTGTAAATAAAGTTTTATTGGAATATAGACACATTCATTCAGCTCTTGTCTGTGGCTGCGTGCACACTACCAGCGGAGTTGAATAGCTATAGAGACTGTATGGCTGCAAAGCCCTCAATATTTACTTCCTGACTTGAGTCTATTCAACTTGAGTCTAATTCTAAAAATGAAGTGTCTTTTTCTTAGAGAAAGGGAAAGTTTAGCTCAAAATTTGCTAAATTTTCTTTTTATCATATGCTTATGATAATGAGCACATTTAAAATTTAAATGTGCTTTACAATTTTAAATATACCTTTAAGATTTCCTTTTCCATTTTCATACATGTAATTTTTTCAACTGGAAATAAATTTATTGCTTTTTTTTACCTTAATTCTGAATCCTTAATGTCTTTATAGTTACTGCTTTAAAGCAGAAGTCAACAAACTCCAGCCTAGGNTTATAGTTACTGCTTTAAAGCAGAAGTCAACAAACTCTAGCCTAGGAGCCACATCTGGCCAGCTATCTGCCTTGTTTCATTTTGGTTTACAGGCCTTGTGCCAAGAACGGTGTATATGTTTTTAAGTCACTACATNGAGCCACATCTGGCCAGCTATCTGCCTTGTTTCATTTTGGTTTACAGGCCTTGTGCCAAGAATGGTGTATATGTTTTTAAGTCACTACATTTTTTTAAAAGATTTTATTTATTTATTTGACACAGAGAGAAATCACAAGTAGGCAGAGAGGCAGGCAGAGAGAGGGGAGGAAGCAGGCTCCCTGCTGAGCAGAGAGCCCGATTTGGGGCTCGATCCCAGGACCCTGGGATCATGACCTGAGCTGAAGGCAGAGGCTTTAACCCACTGAACCACCCAGGCATCCCACATTTTTTTTAAAGATTTTAAATTTATTTATTTGACAAAGAGAGACACAGCGAGAGAGGAAAAACAAGCAGGAGGAGTGGGAGAGGGAGAGGCAGGCTTCCTGCTGAGCAGGGAGCCCAATGTGGGGCTCGATCCCAGGACCCTGGGATCATGACCTGAGCTGAAGGCAGACGCTTAATGACTGAGCCACCCAGGCTCCCCAAATCATTACGTTTAAATGGTTACAAAATTACCTACGTGGTAGCCTCTGTTTTGTCATTTGGCCTGCAAAGTATAAAACATATATTGCATGGGTTTTTAAGAAAAAGTCTGTGGACCTCTTACTTAATCACAATAATTGGAAAAACTGTCTAAATAGTTTTTAAATATTTTTAAAGAAATATACTTTATTTCTTCCATGTATATATGGTTCAGAAGTAGATGTTGCCAGTAGAACTGAGTGGTGGGTGAGCACTAGTAACTCATTAGTCATTCTGTGTATGGCATTGCCTTGGCTAGAGAGCTTGTTTCTGGTTATTCAGGACTCCTGTCAGTGATTGGGAAGAGAAGTTGTTGCTTTTCTGAAACATGTTGGCAGTAGATCCGGGGCCTGGGAATACTGTAGCCATCTTGCCATCCTCAATACTCCCACCTGAACAAAAGGAAGGGCAGAACTGAGAGAACTGCAGAAAGATGGAGCCAACGCCCTGATCACACCACACCTGAAATCCACTCTAGTGTTCGACTTTCTGGTTATATGAGCCAATACATTCCATTTGCTGGTTAAGTCTGTTAGAATTAGGGTTTGTTGTTGTTGTTGTTGTTGTTGTTGTTGTTGTTGTTATTTGTAGATGAAGATACCCTAACTAATTACATGGTGTTATTCTGCCTCTAAGAAGTTCACAAAAGAGCTTTAAAGAATAATTTCTGGAATTGTTTTATTGTTGGACATCAAAAATCATTACACAAAAATTAATTATGGTCTTTGACAACTTGGAACAGGAAGTTGGGAAGAATTATATTGGATGACTGCATCAAGATCTAGACACATCTGATAGATGGGAACCCTTTGCCAAATATAACACTGTGAAATTTAATGAGTCCACTGTGGATGGGGGAAATCTGCCTTAGCTGCACATGTAAGAAAAAATAAGAATTGACTAACACTGAGATGTGACCACCAAAACCACTAATGTAGTCTTAGGTTGCATTATTTAGAATCTCTCTTCACTGTTCCTCAGGCCATACCTTTAGCTCAGTGCTGGGTTCCAGGCTTTAAAAGGGATCCAGACAGAGTGACACTCTCTCAGAGTAACTGAATAGGCTGGCAAAGAGATCTGAACCCACATCCTATGAGGAGGAGTTAAAGGGACAGGAGAAGTTTGTCAGTGACATCAGTGATGATAGCTGTAGTGGTAGTAAACACTTTCTGAGTACTTACTAGGCACCTGGAATTCTGCTAGCAATTCCACATTTTATCATTTGATCCTCACCTTATATAGAGGGTTACTAGTATTTACCACCCCCTGAGATATAAGTGAGGAAACCAAAGCTTAGGTGAAAAACAGACATGGAAGTCACACAGCTAATAAATGTGATGATAATTAGCTGATAACATAGCTAATAAAACCATGGGATTTAAACCCGAAGAGAAGACGTTAAGTGGTGACCACCACATTTTTAAGTATGTGGGGAATTATCAAGAAGAGGAAGGATAAATCCTTGTTTCATGTGGTTTCAGTTAATACAGAGAACTGAGAAGGTCGTTGGGGTAGAAGTTACAGGACAACAGATTTCCATTAACTGTAAGCCCATCTGTTCTCTTCTTTGGCAGAGAGGGGGTTTTCTTTTCTTGATGCTTCTCTCCCCACTTCACTCTAGTTGTGGGACTTCGGCTGTCCTTCTCCCCAGAAACTCTGTTGGGCTTACTCTGGTCAGACGGGGCAGTTTTCCTCACTGTTCATCTTTGACCTGTTAGTCATGCCTGCCTTCCCAGCATGCTTGGGATGCACGAGAACATATTTCTCCTCTTCCTTTGGACTTGTTTTCCCCTTTTCTATCCTTTACATGAGTATCTGACAAGGCTTGGGCCAAGATTCTGATCTTTCAGCCACAAACCTGATGACTCTAATCCCTATGTACCACTTGGATCTTTAACAGCGCTCTTTCCCTGATTTCCACGTCTCCTTTGCTGATCCTCCATTTATCATCCAAAACTCAATATGGCAAACATCATATGTGCTTCACTCCTCAAACTATTCTACTCCCTAACCTTCCCATTTCTGTTGATGGCAACCCTGCTATCCTGTTCCTCCAGGCCTACCTTCTGCTCTTTCTTCCGCCTGAAATCAACCACCAGTCCCGTCAACTTTTCATTTGTAGGATCTCTTCAATTTGGTTTTCTCCAGTCCTACTGGCATCCCCAAAGAATTAGTTCTTGTTACCTGCCTCCAAGTCTCCTAAATGCTCTTGTCACAATGCCAGAGCCCATTACCTCCTGTGTTAGAACCTACGACAGCTCCTCATTGCCCATCGGACTGGGGCCATTGCCTCCCCTCGCCTCCCCTCAGAGTTGCAGGCAGCTGTTCCCATGTGTCCCAGCAGAAATCTTCTATTCCTACCTTTCTGGCCCTGTGCAGTTATCCCCTGCCCTGAGTCCCAGGCTGCTCACGTTCCTCTTCACCTTTACTCATGCTCCTCCCCTCCTGAGGATAGTGCTGTCCCTTGCTGGTTCCATTTTTATTCTTCTAGGACCTACTCTTAGAGGCCCACTTCTCCTTCTCACTCATCACTTCCTTCTCAGCATCCCTCTAGTTCTTGTAACATGCTGGCTTTCACAATCTAGCCCTTGATTAGAGACTTCCTTGGAATTTTCCATTAAAAAAAAGTTGCTTAGCTCCTCAAAGTAGCTTTTAGACTTCTTCAGGGCAACGCTTTATATGTTCTTCATCACAGTAACATCCAGCACTGGACTATTCAGACGGGTGCTCATTGACTCAGAACAAAAGAGAAAACTAGTATTGACGATTAAGTTCTTCAGAGTTACCAGTCACTGTGCTAAGGAGAGGCATTGCCCTCATGTCAAGATAAGAAGTCCAAGGCCAAAAGCTTAAGTAAGTTGCCCAAATCTACATAGCTTGGGCAAATGTTGGACCCAGGACCTGGTAGTTTGGGTTCAGAGCCTGCAAGTTCAATGACTGTACAATGATGATCACAGTGAGTGTTAGTAGATCCCAATCCTGTGTTCTTCTTGAGAACCAGTAGGACCCAGTCCTCTTGAACTTTGGTATATACTAAGAAGGACTCCTTCTTCTTCTTCTTCTTCTTCCTCTTCCTCTTCCTCTTCCTCTTCCTCCTCCTCCTCCTCCTCCTCTTCCTCCTCTTCCTTCTTCCTTCTTCCTTCTCCTCCTCCTCCTCCTCCTCCTCCTTCTCCTTCTTCCTCTTCTTCTTCTTCCTCTTCTTCTTCTTCCCACCCACCCATAAGGGGGATACACAAATGTGTTATGTGGGGAGGCAACCTCATCAGCGGCCATGACTCCGAGAGAGTGGACCAGTGACTTTGGAAAGCCATTAGTTGAAAACTAGCTTGCTGAGTTTCAATAGTTATTTAGGACAATAATGAAAAGAAGGCCTTGCCTCTATTGTTCTGACTTTCTTGTTATTTATAAGCGTGATAAATGTGAGAACTTCCTTGGCTTTCACACCCAGTCATACTTTTGGTATTTTCCTTCTCATAGGGTAGATTAGATCTGTTCCATTTGAATCTCAACTCTGAGAGCGTTGACATAGTAGATCCCATCCCCATACTCTTTCTTTGATTGGCCAGGGATCTCTTGGTACCAGATCTATGTTTTTATGCTGTGTAAAAATAAAACAACTGTTTCAGGGTATGAAATAATTACACATTTTAGGAAAGATCAGCCTGATCTTTTCTCTACTAAATGATAAAAAGAAGTGTTAAATCAAGTGTTTAAAAAGGGGCATGTTTATGGGAAAAGTGGTATTTGGAGAAGCTAATCCTTGGGTCGCGGTACAAGCCAAGGGCCAAGACACAGCACTGAACATTTACCCGGGCTCATACTACATGGACACACGTGTGGGTGACTGTGAGTGACCCTGGTCCCACGTATATGTGTTCTTTGTGATTTTTTTGTAGCAAATCTTTTACTTGATGACAAAAAAAAATTGTTGTAAAACTTGCATCTGGTGTTATTTACCTTGGAATTGTGTATAGATATTTAATAGTATGTACTTTTAAGTGTCAGCTGCAGCTAAAGAAAAGTTGTATCCTTCCTGGACAGTCTCTACATTAAATATAACAAAACACATTAACAAAATTAACAAAACAAATATAACAAAACTACATTAAAAAACAAAACAAAACCAACCTGAAAATATAATCCTACTATTGGCCAACTGCTACTCTTTTAGTTAGAACACAAAATATCTGTCATCTGGAGGCTGCCTGAATTTACCTTCAGTTTTTTCACATTTAAATTATTTGGAAAAATAAAGCATTTTTCAAAGAATATTAATTGAATGCATTTTTTTAAAAGTGGAAACAGGACACTCTGTGATGAAATAGAAAGAGCTGTGAATTGGAAATTGTGAGACTGGGGCTCCAGGTCTGACCCTGCTTTGTGACCCGGGGCACATCTGACCCATTTGGGAACAACTTCCTTGTGCGCAGGGAGACAGAGAAAGGGTCCCTTCCAGCTCCTAAATACTAGTCTTTTGTGGTTCCCCTGCAAACCTGAGTTCTTTCTTATTGTTACAGTGACCTCTTGTGGTATATATCCTTCATCAGTTTTTTCTTTTGGTTTTTTTATTTTGATTTGCAAAGTAGACTTGGGATTTATTTTTTGTTGTCGTTGTTTCTAGTAACTGTATTTAATACTATGAAGCAGCTCTGTCTTGTTTTTTGATAGATAAATCTAAGCTGGAAATCAGATGTTGATTAAAGGACTATAGAGCGCCAAACCCCATCTTATAAGCAATCCTCTGTGCTTTCTTCCCAATCTGCCTGTAGTGGACCCCACACTCACAGAAAGATAAATGCTTTGGGTTTTGTGCTGAGCATTGTTGTATTCCTCTTCCTCCTAGGGACCAGGGGAAGAGGCGTTCAAGAGCCTCACCTTGTTTCAACAGCTCAGACCTGAGCCGACTGGTAACCAGAACAGGTGAGGTGCTCATATGCTGAGAGGTCCCCAGAACTTCTTCACCTTCAGTATCTCCACTTTCAGGAAAAACATTTGCACCAAAGATGTCTCATGTTGGCTAACTGTTTGAAAACTCCAGTAACTTCATCCAAGTTGGCTGCATGTCAACATTTATTTTTAGAAATTTTTATTATTTTCACAACAATCTTAAAATTCTTACCATAACCCAGCTCTGGGGCCTCAGACGTCTATAGATTATGGTCTCAGTGAGTGTGTAAGAGATTATTTTGTAAAAGCTTTCAGAAAATTGCAAAACTTGACATTACCATAATTCTTGAGTTAACCGGGAATTCAAAATCATTGCTCACTTAAGTGAAACTGTATTTATTAACTGTATGAAGACAGCCTTCGGGGGCTTTAATCTGTTTGCGAAAAAAATACATAACAATATAAATCACAGGCTAGAAATGATGCAAAGTGGATTCATGCAATGAAATGTAGCAGTCACACTTATAATACTGACTGAAATGAGTACAAACATAATATTACGTGAAAGCGTTAAGTTGCAAAAACAATGACATATGTTGTTTATGGATACAGATTTATGTGGTGACATGTAAAGTCCAACATGATAAAAATAACCACCTGATTTAGAATGGTGGTAATCCTTAGAGGGAGAGGGAGGAGGGGAGATGGATGGGGGAGGAAACTATATCTGTAATGTTTATTTCTTTGAAATAAAGGGGAGGATAAAAATACCATTAGTATTTGACCAAACTATTTGTGGGTACACAGGTGTTTGTTACATTTTTCACACTTTTTTTTTTGCAACCATGACATTTTATAAAACCAAACTAACATCAGTTTCAAAAACTATTTTATACTTTTAAAACTAATTTCTTATCACTAAAATGACTTCTGTGGCCAATAGGAATTTCTGTAACACTCAGGAAAATCTTAGACTGATTTCCGCATCAGCATTGTTGCTAAGGATTTTACATTTACTTGCTAAAAACATCAGCCAATAAACATTGTGTCAAGTTTTTGTGTCCAGAACTCAAAGCTGTGGTTAAAAACTATAACCACTGAGACAGCAAAATCGTCAAAAACATGCTGAAATTTCTGCTTGACTTACCCAATTTCCTGTTGAATCATAATTTTTATATTTAGCAAACTGTGAACCTAGATGAAAGTGCTTTCTAAAGTATTAGGTTGTTGCCCAAGACTGAGGCAAACTTTATTTAGTTTTTGTAGAGTTTTAAGAGTAATCAAAGGATTCCATGCTTCAGTTGCTGGAGTGGAGAGCCGTTTAGTTATATAAAATGGGATTTCTGCAGAAAGCAGAATTGGAGGAGGTGCGTGAGTGGGTGGAGACATGGAAAGGTCACGGCTGGACATAGCCGCTTGCCTTGCAATTCTTGGGGGAGGGTTGAAAGGGAACCCTTACGCCACAGTGTCTGGCTGACTTCTGCTCTGAGAAGGAACAAGTCTTAAAACCATTCAGAAGGGCCTGCAAGGGCCTTTCCTTTGCCAAGGTTAAATAACCGCTCTGTGATTTCTGGCTCACTCTTGTAATTCCACTTTTCCCGGGGTGAGCGCATTATTGATTTTGTTTGTCCTAAGAAACAGATTGATAATCATTGTTCCTCATAGAGCTATCCCATTAAAAAGCATATTGCATAGAAGGTAAAAATGCTGATTTGAACTTATTGGACTTGGAGTCTGTATTTCTAGTAAATTTTAAGTGTGCCGTAAATATTTGGTGATTAAGTTATTTGTCTGACTTATCATCTTCTGGCTTTTCACTTGCCTTGATATGTGTTGACTGTATTCACACGCTCTGGACTTGGTCAGGTACCTGAGACTATGAATAACCGTGGGTTTTATACTGCTTGAATATTCAAGTTTACTTTTCGAGTCTATACCTGTAATTTATCAAAGTTATAAAAGTAATGACTCATAAAAGTAATGACCCAAAAGATTGAGATGGTGGTCTCCCATCCATTGTCTACAGTTCTGAAATCCCAAAACTGAAGCTTGGGAAGACTTGGAAAGCTGACATGTTTTTCAGATTCATTTAGTGGCAGTGCCTGAGCTGAGCCGATGGGAGGCCAAGAATAGTCTTTGTTTTGTTGGTGCGAATGTGCAGGTACTCTGCCGCGGGGTGCCGCCCCAGAAGACCCTGCTGGGGGTGCTGTGTGATATGCAGCATGTGCACCCTACTGCCTTATTAAAATCTGAAATTTTTGGATTCGCAAACCACATCTGGTCCAAAGGCTTTGGCTAAGGGATTGTGAACCTGTTCCGATAGGTACTGATGTTGTCTTAAAGACAATGCAACCTTGCATTTCATGAGTTCTTCCTTATGGGTTAGACAAATGATGGGAAACTTTGCTATTAAAACTACAGACAGCACACCTACACTACTGAATTGCAGCTTTGTTGACAACCCCTCTCTATGTACCTTTTCTGCTCAAGGGCTCCTCACGCCCAGTGTGGTTGGTCCCCTGTTGTTGTCAGGAAGGTTTGAGAAAAGGCAAGCCTGGACTCACTGCCCTTTGAGGGGGTGGGGGCTGTTTTCAGCGTAGAGTGTTAGAGGAGGGCCCAAGCACTGGAAGGGATGGGTAAGTGGCATAGTTTTCTTCTCCTGGGTGACACCATCACCGCATGCTTGAGAAGTTTAATTTAATATGTATTGTATATTTTTTTTCTTCTCAAGAGTAACACAAATGCATGAGAGGTTTTGGAAAATACAGGAGCACATAAAAGAAATTAATAACCCATAATCCCAGTACTTGGAGATGACCATCGTTACCCCATTTTATAAAGGAAAAGTGATGCAACTTGCCCAGAGTCAACTAGCAGAGCTAGGATTCAAACCTAGACAGGGACTCTAGAACCTACGCTCTTAATGGGCCTCCCTGGTCAACTGGTCTTTTTTTTTTTTCCCCCAGTTAAAATAACCTAAAAATATATAGGCCATATGCCTTTTCACTGCTCTCAGTCTCTCCCTCTCTTTCTATGAAACCCTGATTGTCCCTATCATTTCTAACTCTTTGTGTGACATTTTTGGGATCTAGGCATCCACTGTGGGCATTTGATTGATTGGTACCAGGTCCACTCTGAGCAGATACAGACTCTGACCAGTATAGGTTGGGCGCCATGAGAGGGCCTTATGGGGAGGGAGGGAGCGGAAGGGAGAAGGGGAGCCGAGGAATGTGTCTTTAGCATTGCTCCTGAGTGTCCACACTGCGGACCCCCTCGGGCTACACGGTCTGTGATTTAGATAATGGGGTATTTCCCGTGTGAAATGTAATCACGATTTGTTGTTTCTAATATGATTCACACCGCTTTCCAAAGTCACCTTTCAGTTTACTGATTTTGCTGTGGAGTGGAATAGCATAGAGGTCAAGAGCAAGAGCTGTGGCGCTGTATGACCTTGGGCAGGTAGCTTAATGCCCCCCGAGCCCCACTTTCTTCATCTGGAAAATGGAGACAATTTGGGGACTTCCTCATTATGTTATAAAAATTAAGTAGAGGGACACGGCCCATTACGGTGCTTAGCCAATG
Source organism: Ailurus styani (assembly GCA_002007465.1). Classification (NCBI taxonomy): domain Eukaryota; kingdom Metazoa; phylum Chordata; class Mammalia; order Carnivora; family Ailuridae; genus Ailurus; species Ailurus styani. The sequence goes on from LNAC01000039.1 coordinate 3,791,461, forward strand.
GCAGCCGTTCCTCTTCTAGGACCTGTGTTCCCGGGCAGCATCTAATCTTGATGATTCAGTAGTATCGTGCAGCCGGATGGACTTCAGACAGCGGTGGCCTGTTGTTTTTTAATCAAGAAAATGAAATTCACTTTTATTGAGTGTTACTAGATGTCAGACACTGGGCTTTGAGCTTTACCTATATCATGTCTTTTAATTCTCAGAGCCCCTCAGGCCAAGATTTTCATCTCTGTTTCACTGATGAGTCTCAGAAAGGATAAGAAGCCAGACCCCAGCCAGCCAGGGCCTCCATACCGAAGTTGCGACTTGGACCGAAATTCACAAATTAGTGAATTTTGCTGGCGCTGATGACAGTAGGCTTAAAATGATGTGGCCATTTCATTTCCTATAGGAAAGAAAGCCTCTCTGCAGGCCTTCCTTTTAGAAAAGTTTTCATTGAACACTTCCAAAATACTTATTCTTTACATATGTATAGTTTTCTATTTTTTCCACATTACCAAGTGGTAATTTAAATAAAAAGTAACTCAAACCGTTTGCCTTACGGGGTGCCTGGCTGGCTTAGTTGGTGAAGCATGCAACCCTTGATCTTGGGGTCGTGGGTTTGTGCCCCACATTGGGTGTAGAGCTTACTTAAAAAAAAAAAACCACAAAAAACAAAACCATTTGCCTTACTGACAACAATTCCAACACTTATGAAGCTTAAGACGTCAATGCAGTGTCCTAGCCAGAGTTTAAAGTTCTGATTTCTTTACGTGATCTTATCTGAGTTTGATGTGGGGTGATTTGATTAAAAGACAATGGTTCTAATTAGAATTAGTTGGGCTGAGGGGGCAAGGTATAATTTAATCCCAGAGCCGATTAATTTTAGTGATGAATAGCAAAGACTTGAGATGGTATTCCAGGTGTACCTCCTTGTTCATTGGTTTCTCCTGATCTGGATTTCTTTTGCAGCCTCAAAAGCCGATGTGCAAGAAAAGGAGACAGAAGTAGAAGTAGATGAAGTCTTTTGGAATACAAAGATCATACCAATTCTGCACCAATTAGAAAAGGGTAACACAAAAAGTTTTTGTTTTAAATTGAGAAAATCTAGTTATTTCTATGTTCCCCATTGCCCTGATATTTTTAGTACCCTTTGACTGCCATTTCTGCAAACGTGTTCAGAAACAAATGAAGTTATCTCTTTATTCACCCAGTAATGTATGTAAGAAATATATGTAAACCTAATTTTCAGTGAGTAAAAATTACACTTTAAATTCAGGGAAAGAGCCTACTTCTAAAACTCCCCATGGAATACATATTAATTATCACCTTCTGTCTGCCCAAGAAAATGCTGGTTTGAACTCTCTGGGGTGGCAGTTAATACACAAAAGTGAAAGATTAAAACAGTTTTCAGGCCCCTGCAACTTTGACTAAGTCTCATAGACCGGCATGCTTGGGAGGTGTGGCCATGGTTTTCTAGATCCAAATGCATATGTCCTACTCTCTTAAGGTCACCACAGCTCAAAACCCCGATGGAAGACTCTTCTCCTTCTGGAGTGTCTAATGTTCACTCTCAGCTTAGCAAGCCAGCTTCACTTTGGGCCCTTTATTTTAGGAGTTGTGTGCAAAAACTAGTGAGGAGAGTAGTCAGGCTGAGCAAAGGCTCAAAAGGAGAACGTGCTAGGGGAGGAAGGCCTGCAGCATGAAGGCCTGTCCCGGAGGAAGTCCTCAGCCTGAAGGATTTTAAGAGAGTTCTGAGGACACCAGCAGAGAAAAGTGAAACAGGGTTTGGGATTTGGAATGTGGCTGAATCTCCCTTCTCAGAGGATTGTTGGCCCTGAAGTATGGCATCTCTCCCCTCAACTTTAAGAACAGTGAATGCAGGCAGGATTGGGTTACTTGAGCTTTTGAGAGTCTTTCTTTCTTGTTCTCCTTTTTATTTTGACATAATTTCAGACTTAGAGGAAAGTGTCAAGGGTAGTACAAAGAAATCCTGTATGCCCTTCCCTCAGATTCCCCAAATATTAATATTTTACGACATTCGCTTCATTATTCCCTCTCTCTCTTCATCCCTCTTGCTCTCCTTTTCTCTGTAGCCTCCCATCTCTCTCTCTCTCTCTCTCTCTCTCTCTCTCTCTCACACACACACACACACACACACACACACACACACAGACATTGTTTTTTCCTTTTTTGAACCAATTAAGAACACGTTGCCAAGTGATGTCCCATATCCCTAGTATTCTGACATGTATTTCAAGACAAGAACATTCTGTCACGTATCTGGAAACTACCACACCATACTATACAAACCTTATGCAGTTTTGCCAGTTATCCTAATAATTTCCTTTATAGAAAAAGAAAATCCTGGATCACAAGTTCAAGTTATTTATCCTGTCTCTTTTCATGATCTTGACATATTTGAAGAGTATAGGCCGGTTATTTTATAGACTGCCTCCACAGGTGTGTTTGGCCTGATATTTCCTCACACTTAGACCCAGATGAGGCATTTGGGGCAGGTACACGACATGTGTGGTGCTGTGTCCTTTTCAGTGCGTCATAGCGGTAGGCGCATCATGCTGATCTCTGGTCTCTTACTGGGGATGGGAATTTTGATAACTTGGGGAAGGCAGTGTCCAGGTTTTTCCACTCTAAAGTTACTATTTTCCCCTTTATAATTAATAAATATCTTACAGGGAGATGTTACTTTGAGTCTGCACTGCTTTCTATGACTTATCCAACTTTTACCCACTAGCTTTAGCCCCTTGAGAATCTTGAAAGCTCTTAAGTTCAAGTTGTCTTTTGAGGCTCGACAGCCTTTATAACAAGCCAACTGGTATAAAGAGTTAATTTGGTCAACAATTTAAAATTTGAGCCCTGAAACTTCCTTTTTTAGTTTCTTTTAAGCCAAGACAGCTACTCCTCATTGAACCCACCAGGCTGAAGAGTTTGCAGAGGGAAGTGTTAGAAAAATGCCTTGAGGTCTCCCCACTGCCAGAGAGTGGCCCACGGCCTGGGGTTTGTGAAGAAACTGCCAGGAACAGAAGAATAAAACAACAAAACAAAAGTGTTCTTACAATAGAGCTCAGGTTTTTCCTTTTATTTAGAGTTAGTCTAAGTCATTTCCCAAAAATTCATTTATTTAAGTGCATAACCGAAAGGCATTGAAGGTTACTGAGCTATTGAGGTTTAACATTTTTTCTTAGATGTTATTGTTGAAAAGAGCTAAAAATGGCCTGAGTCATTTCCTTCTTCAGGCGCACACTTCCTCTATGTGGGCTTTTAAGAGCACATTATGGTATTTATTTAAGATTGGTTTCCTAATTTTAAGTTTTGTGATGGGATCTATCAGATAATATTTTTCAACTGAATGTCTCAGACTTGGATTCTTAGATTTCCCCTCAGGTTCCATTTTGTGTGCTTGGTTTTTTCCTTGTATGCCTTTTGGGATGGATACCACTTTCAAAGACTGCTGTCCTCAGAATTCTCACCATGAAATAAAATGTTCTAGTGTTCTCCTGTTTCCCAACTAAAGTCTTCTTTTTATTCTCCTCTCGTAATAGCCACCTGTAAGTAATAGTGGATGAGGTGGCATTTTTGAGATTTTTGCTCCCTTTGAGCCCTCTTTTCTCAGATAATGAACATTGTTCTCACAGAAAAATACTGATCATTGTTTTCATCAGCAGATATAGTAGAAAACAAGTATATATTTAACTATGTTATAGGTTGTCAGTACAGTATCCTCATTGTACCATGTTCTGTTGATACAAAGATATAAAGACATGATTCCTCCTCACTTGGTGTGACATCTGTTTGAGGGCACTGGATATGGAACACGACATACATAGATATGTGAAAAATAACACAGTACAAAGTCACGTTTGTGGAATGTGGAATGGTACATCTTTTCTGGAGGAGCCAGAATGTAGACAGAGCCTCGATGGACCCAAATCAGTAGGAATGAAGGAGAGGAGAACATTCTGGCCCAATGGAACTACTCCCCAAAGGGCTGGAGGTAGAGACACAGTGCTTCCCTGAGACTGAAGGGAGCACTGTGAGGTGGAGGGCATTTGGGGAAGAAAGCAGGCCACCTGGAATTGGTACAATTCTATTCTTTAATACACTCTTTGAAAGACTGTGTTCTAGATAAGCTGACTGGTGAGTGAATAAGTCAACATGGTGGGAGGTGGATCTAGAAGGTGGAAAAAAAAAACCAAAAAAACCAACCAGGTAGATGGAAACTGCAAGAGAAGGGAAAGAACATAGTTCAGGAATTTGAAGATGTTTGGGGAAATAATTATGGGGTTTTACTTACACTGTGTTTGACACACTTGAAAACTTGACCGTAATTAGTAAGTGCTGCTTTACTCTCTTTGCTCTGACAGAAGAAAACATTGAAATGATTTGTGCTGCTTGCACACAACTTCATCACGCTTTAGAGGAAGAAAACATGCTTGGAAATAAATTTGAGAGAAGAAGTATTCTCCTGAAGACCCTATATAAACTAGTTGATATTGGTTCAGACTTGCTCAGCCTTAAACTTGCAAAAATTATACTAGCAGTAAGTTTTTCTTTCCTCTGGTCTAGTAGACTGTAGCACATAAAAGTTTTATCTAATGCTTTATTTGTAAATATTACAGGGAAGATTAGAAATGCAGTGTGTTCATTTAGAATCTTGAAAAAAAATCGGGGTAATAAATTGACATCTCTGAATTTGACTAGGAACCCTATCTAAGGCTGAGTACGTGGAAAATGTTCAGATAAACTCTTATATTTGGACTGTGGCTAGGTTTTTAAAAAAGGTGACAAGAGGCAAATACATTCAAAACAGTTTCTCAAGTAACTTGACTGGAGATCAGTATCAGAGAACCCAGGCTTGTGGTTTCTGCCCTACAGTTTTTGCTGGGTGCTTGATTCTGCTACATGATTTAATAAATAGCTGAGGATAACCTGGGCCATGGGCACACCGGCCAGGTGCTTTATGAACCAGTGTGAAACAGAGAGACAGCTGCACGTGGTCATGGGAAGGTAGCAACAGAAGGCTCCCGGGAGGCGTTAGAAGAAAAGGCCAGACACCAAATAAAAGTCTGGATAAACTGTGTCTCAGACCAAACGATACCATTGTTTGAGGGGAACACTTTGTTGTCACAGCCATAAGCAGTTGGAAACAAAAGATAAGACAGAGTTATTAGAGAACCTTCTAAAAGAGCCGCTAAAACAAATGAATGAACCTTTGTTTACCTGGTTTCATAAAAGTAAAAGCTATTACGTTAACACCCATAAGTCATATAATTTTAAATCTGAAAGTACACAGTGAAGGTAGGCGTTGGCATACTTACTAAGAGTTCAGTAAGAATGCCCAGTGTTCCTTATTTTGATGTCTTTCATGAAGCAAAATATCCTGACTACATACTCTATGTAATTTTTTTGGAGAAGCTACATCCGTACTTAGCTGTCATCACAAACGATTCACCCTCTTTTAAAACACTGTGATATGATATATGACTCAGAAAGTAATACTTCTTTGAAATAGTGATTTGAGTCGTATTTTAATCCCCTTGTTGGGGGTAACTGATCCGTCAGCTTTAATGAAACAAAAGAGAGCATAAACCACAGAGATAATTGAAGTTAAAAGTAAGTTGTAGGTAGACTTATGTTGACTAACTGGGATTTAAATAAAAACTTGAAAAAGAAAAAAAAGGTGAGAGGTAAAGGTGAAAAGGTATCTGCATGCTTGCCCCATTTCCTCTCTGGCCCTGGATTTGGGGTGCCCCCTTGCCCAGGAGAGCCCCTGTGTGAGGCTAGAGGTTTCTACAAACAACATAGCATTCGGGAGACCAAAGCTGCTAGCTGCTGAGGGTCCATTGTCTTTGGTTTTTCATCTGGATCCTGGACATTTTCTCTGTACCAAGCCAAAAAAAATAGATAAACAAGACAGAGGAGGAAAATGCCATAAGTTCATCAATGCTTTGCTGAGAAAATATTATTTTGATTATTAAAGGTACCATTCAAATTAATTATATACACGACACAATTTAACTATTTTAGGGTAAAAGCCTAGGTGATCTCCAGGGAAGTGATTGTGTCCTGAGCTCAGTGTGATTAGATGAAGTTCTCTGTGTGGCATTGACTGCCTTGCGGAACCTGGGGTGATTCTGAATAGGCTACACTCCAGAGGGCAAACGTGGGCAGGCTGTTCCTTCTGATTAACTACAGAACCAGGTCAGGAGGGACCTTCAAGGCCATCAAGCCCAACTTCCCATCTGCTACCTGAATCTCCCCTTAATGTTCCAAGCAAGACATTGTTTTGCATAGGCCTTGGTGATGGAATTCTATTTAAGTTTTAGAAAGACCACATCATAAAAAGTAAAAAAAAAAAAAAAAAATCAGCAAACAAAATATATATGGAACTAAGGTGTTTTCAATATCTTCTCTAGTTTCTGCCAATATTTTACCTATTAGTTTAGCATTAAAAGTCAGATGTTTAAAATTATTTATAGTTAGGGGCGCCTGGGTGGCTCAGTCAGTTGAACATCTATCTGCCTTTGGCTCAGGTCATGATCCCAGGGTCCTGGGATCGAGCCCTGCATTAGGCTCCCTGCTCAGTGGGGAGCCTGCTTCTCCCTCTCCCTCTGCAGCTCCCCCTGCTTGTGCTCTCTGTCTCTGTCTCAAATAAATAGGTAAAATCTTAAAAAAAATTATTTATAGTTAAAAACATTCAGTGAGCATAATGTCAGTTATTCTGATTCTTGCATTTTTTTGGTTAGGTAAGTTAGGGGTTTTGCCAGACAGCCATATAATTTTAACCTTTGTGTCAAAGGATCTGATACAAGAATGTATCAGTTCATATTAAGAATTTTTTGAGTATAAACATATATGCAATGAATGCAGCTATATTCAGGAGGGGGAAAAAATCTAGGACAGGGGGTAAACAAAAACCAGAAGAGAAACCCCACCAGTCCGTCAACAGTGATTATATATAGTAGTAGTAGTAGTATACGTGTTTTTCAACCTTTAATTTTCCAAATTTGCTTTAAATAGAAAAGACTGCTATTTTTAACGTAAGAAGTAAACTACCCCAATACAAGAACTTACTCTGTTTCAGGGACTCTTGATGCTGGGAATACAAGTGAATAAAATCCCCTGCCTTCCCTGCTGGTGCTGCAGCAGAAGAGGCTGTGAAAACACAGAGAACCTGGTGGGGGGTATGGGGGGGGTGGAGGTGTGTGGGGTATGTGTGTGGGACGGGGGGTGGGGGGTGGCAGCGCGTTGCTGAGAGCAGAATGTGAAGCACAGGACAAGGTGGGGGGAAGAGCTCTTCTGTGTAAGGTTGTCTATGTTCCTTGCATATGATTTAATATCTTATTATATTTTCATGTTTCAGAGCCATAACTTTACAGTTACCAAAAGAGAAGGTGGAGGAATGTGCTTTGAATGTAAACTGACCTTATAGCAGACTTGGAAATCGTCCGGTTTTCATTTGTTTGATCTTTAATGGAAACCCGGACACGAGTTGTTGTCATTTTCCCTTTGTCACTTTTCACTAAAAATAGAAGACCTGGGCAGAGGGTGAGGTTAGTTGTAGTCATTCATTTCTTCAACACGTTTTATTAAGTATGGGACACGTGCTATATCTCACACACACACACACACACAGGCTCACTGTGTAGGGGAAGATAGTTAACTGATTAAAATACATTCCCAAATATTAAGAACGACATCTATTTCCATTGATACAGAATTTATTTCTATTTTCTTTAGTCAGCTTATCTTCTGGGTTTTTATTTTATTTTTTTAAGATTTTATATATTTGACAGAGACAGCAAGAGAGGGAACACAAGAAGGGGGAGTGGGAGAGGAAGAAGCAGGCTTCTCTACTGAGCAGGGAGACTGATGCGGAGCTTGATCCCAGCACCCTGGAATCATGACCTGAGCCGAAGGCAGACGTTTAACGACTGAGCCGCCCAGGGACCCCTATCCTCTGGGTTTTTTAATAATTTTTTTGAATCCCCTAAGCATTACATTTTTTTTTTCCAATTCCCATTTCCTTTTTCCTCTTGAGAACAGAAGGAATGGCCATCCTGCCACATGTAACCGTTTCCAGTGCTTCCATGATGAACTTCTCAGACTTGTATGAGCCCTGGATCTCTGGGAAATTTGTTAAAATGCAGATTCTGATCCAGCAGAGCTGTCTGGGGCCTGAGAGTCTGCATTTCCAATACTTACAGAGACTCCTCAGGTGCAAAACGGAAAGAACTCCTGCTTTTCAAGGTTGCTCCGAGATAACCTGTAGAGGGCCCCAAGCAGGGAGGCAGATGGAAACTGCTGTGTGGATGAAGCTTCCCTCTCTCCCCTCCTCAGCACCCCGCTGATCCCCGAGTGTCCTACAGCGAACAGCCCTGTGCCTGGTACCTAGCAGGAGCTCAGTAATATCTGTGGATCAAACACAGAATGAATCTTTAAAAACATGTCTGACAAATTCCATTATCTTTTTTCTTTTTAACTAACTGGAAAGTCATTAATAAACAATATTGAAGATAATTTTGAAGATGCCTTTTAAAAAAAATTTTTTTTTATATGATAGAAAGAGAGAGATCACAAGTAGGCGGAGAGGCAGGCAGAGAGAGAGGAGGAAGCGGGCTCCCTGCTGAGCAGAGAGCCCAATGCCGGACTAGATCCCAGGACCCTGAGATCATGACCTGAGCCGAAGGCAGAGGCTTTAACCCACTGAGCCACCCAGGTGCCCCTGAAGATGCTTTTTAATGATAAAATAATGACCCAAATGCCATCCTTTTCACACAAATATATTTATTTGTTAGATGACCTCATTCCTATGAACATATTTTACATTCTTGCGATGAGGGCATATAATATTTCCATCTTGCAGTAAGTTATAAATTTTTTTTAAACATGGTATTCACAATTACATTTTCTGGGAATGTTTGATATGAATGGTATTGTTCCACAATGTATTAAATTATTCCCTAATAATGGACACTGAGGATATTTTTAATTTTTAATTTTTACTACTTTAGATAAATATGCAGCAAATTGAGACTATTTAATATAGTTAGTCCCCCTCTACTGTGCTTTTTTAAAAATGTATACTTCCTTGTTGTCCCTATGTTTAATTTACTTGAATATTTTTGTATGATTTAGAAGGTAATTTTAAAATTTGAACATTATTTGCTATTATCTCAAAGTATTCTAGATACAGCCTGAAAAATAAACATATATGTATTATCAAATCAAAAAATTATTACTTTTTTGGTTTTTTAATACAAATAATAAAGAGAATCATACCTTTCCTCTTTCTTTTCTTTCCTTCACGCCTACTAGGTTCTTTTCTAAGTTAGTCTAATATGAAATTTTGGTATCCATCTTCCTTTACTCTTGTGTGTTAAAGCAATTACTCCACTTAATTAAACTAATCAACATCCTCCCTCCTTTTATCCTCATATACTCTTTAAAAAGTAACTAATAATCTCACGTATAAGGATGAGACTTCAAGAAGTAATAAGTAAATGCTTATCAGTAAAGTGTGCATACCCTAAAGATCATTTATACTATATTTATCGTAAGTGAGTTAATGAAATACTATAGTCGGCAAATGTAGAGCCTAACCTTAGACTTGTTCTTTGTGTTTTAAAAATACCCTTCCAGCACTTTTAAAATAGCTGTTTGTGTTAAAAAATGATGTCGCATCTTTATTTCCCTCTGCAATAAAGACGTGTTTTCTTTCTCTGCAGCTTAAAGTGAGTAGAAAGAATCTTCTTAATGTCTGCAAACTTATATTTAAAATTAGCAGGAGTGAGAAGAATGACTCTCTGATTGAGAGTGAAAGTATTCTGGGTGAGTATCATTCAGTGATTGGGGCCCTTGAGTATGAGTGAGAAGTTTGGGGAGTGAAGTTATCATTAAAGGTAGCTAGAATATTTTATTTTCTCCTGATATCCAGAAGTTATGTAATGCCTAGTTTTGCTCTGCCCTTTTCTGTGTTGTCCATGTTCTGTTTAATGTATCTTTTGGAGAAGGATTTTTGGCTGTTTGTTTTATATGCCTGTAGTAGCATTGTGTGACTTTAGCAAGTGTTCCCTACTTAAAAATCCATTTTCCTGTCTCAGACTGATTATTAGACAAAATACAGGTAATGGTATTTGACATAATTGAAGTTTTGGGGTTTTTCATGGAGTAGGAATGACTCAAACTTGGGAGACAAACTGGAAGACGGCTATTGTAGACGTTTGACATCAAAGTGTCTCAAATGTGTTCCAGATAGATAGAGAAGTTTGATATACTCTACCTTCCTAGCTAATACTGTTTGTCCTTTTTTTTTTTTAAGATTTATTTATTTATTTATTTGACAGAGAGAGAGAGAGAGAGATCGCAAGTAGGCAGAGAGGCAGGCAGAGAAAGAGGAGGAAGCAGGCTCCCTGCTGAGCAGAGAGCCCGATGCAGGGCTTGATCCCAGGACCCTGAGATCATGACCTGAGCTGAAGGCAGAGGCTAAACCCACTGAGCCACCCAGGCGCCCCCTGCTTAGGTCTTGATACACCCTTAAATAATTAAGATGCTTAAATAGTTACCTCAGTAGAAATCTTTTATGAATTTGCATTGCTGATCTAAGGCAAAGCAGCAACAAGGAAAATGCCCTGAGTTCTTTTCTTTTTTTGTGACCTAGGGTGAATGGTCTCTTTTTTTTTGACCCCAGCAGACAGGGACAAAGAAAGATTCTGACAAATGATCACACTGACATTAATAAAATTAAATGTGAAAGAGACATGATTAACCTTATCAGAATTGCCTGGGTTACCCCTAAAATTTAGTAATTGTGTGCTATTCAGAGGGATGTTCTTAAGTTGTCTTGGGAAACAAGTGGATGTTATCTTCGAAGTATCCCTTTCTGTGGTGATTGAGATTCCTTAAAAGACTGTCTTGATTAATTTCCCATTCATACAGCAACCGGTATATCCTCAAAAGTTTGTTGAAATTTAACTCTTGGGCGCCTGGGTGGCTCCGTTGGTTAAGCGGCTGCCTTCGGCCTGGGTCATGATCCCAGGGTCGCAGGATCCAGTCCCATGTTGGGCTCCCTGTTCAGCAGGGAACCTGCTTCTCTCTCTGCCCTTCATCCTACTTGTTCTTGCTCTTGCTTGCTCCCTCTCTCAAATAAATAAATAAAACCTTGGGGCGCCTGGGTGGCTCAGTGGGTTAAAGCCTCTGCCTTTGGCTCAGGTCATGATCTCAGGGTCCTGGCATCAGGCTCTCTGCTCAGCAGGGAGCCTGCTTCCTCCTCCCTCTGCCTGCCTCTGTGCCTACCTGTAATCTCTCTCTGTCAAATAAATAAATAAAATCTTTTAAAAAAAAGAGGCAAGAAATGGCATTTTAATTAAAAGAACATGTTCTTATTTATATATTAATAATCCCATCCTTTTGCTATCATTATTATCACAGAGATTTATCTTAGCTACAAATAAGCTTACCTCTTTATACCATATGAGTAACACTTAACAAGCATTTGAATGTGGTACTGACCAACATTTTACAAATCGCATTTGATGTTCACACACAAGTGCTTTAAAATGTCTCTCTCCAGTTGATACACGTTTGTAATAATTCCTCTTTTTGACAGAATCATTATTGGAGGTCTTGAGAAGTGAAGATTTGCAAACTAACACTGAAGCTTTTCTATACTGCATGGGGGCTGTCAAGTTCATTTCTGGAAATCCACGATTTCTCGATGAAATGATCAGCAAGGATGCTGTGGAAATATTGATGAATTTGATAAAGCAAATAAATGACAACACCAAGAAATGTGGTACCTGTTTGCCTAACTCAGGCCACTTACTAGTCCAAGTAAGTATTTTACTTGAAAAGTTTGTATGTGTAAAGTGAGTTTTCATGTTCCCTAGTACCAGTTTCCTGCCAGGTGGGTTGTAACAGGTAACAGGTGGGCTGTTACCTACAGCCAGGTGGGGGTAACTTGGCTTCACCAAACATCTCTCTACACAGCTTCAGTGTCCATTTCTGCTACTCTGCAGGGAAAGCAGGCCTAGGAGAATAAAAAGAGAGCATCTCTCTGCAAAACAATTGCATGCTATCATCAGAATTTTAACAGGCAGAGTTTTAATCTTTAGAGTTTAGAAGACTGGATATTTTTCTTGAAGATGGGTAGCTAATGTCATGAATCTTGTATCTGCCATAAAAAGCAAAAGTTAAATGATATTGAGTAGACAGTCGTTGGGGGGTGTGGAGATGACCTTCAGGCCTGAGACTACAGGAATGAAGGTAGCAAAACTAGATACATTTAATATGACCAGGGGCTAGATGAACAAAATGTGTTATGTGTTACTTTTATTACTTCTTTTGTGGCAGATTAAATTTCATAGTTAAACTGTTTTCACTGGAGCTGCTTCAGCTCTTGTATTCATTTTTAGATGAGATTTTACTTTTTAATAGTATTTGTATATCAGATAATATCATCTTTGATATAATAATTCATGAGATTTGAAATGTGCTTGTCAATTAATGAGGATTGATTGAGCACTCAGGGTGCTGGAGCCTTTGGGAAAGTGTGTTAAAAATTAGATTTAAGCCCTGCCTTAAACATGCTTAAAGTGTTTTTGATGATCATTAATTTTGGACTCTCTGGTCTGTCTCCATTTTGAAAAAAGATTAGGAAAACCCCTTTTAGTTGTGAATGATTCAAAATTCTACTAGATATGCCATCTTGTGTCTAGGAAGACTTAGAAACTTCATTTTCATGCTGCCAGTGGTAGTGAGTTGTTATTCAAAATTTCTCCTCAATGAAAATCATTATTTTGGTTATGTAATTATTATATTGACTTATTAAAAGGCAAAAAAGTACAAGGAAGAATGTAAAATCCCCTGAAATATTTTTACCTGAGATAGCACACCCCCAATATTTTAGTAACCATTCTTCCATTGCATTTCCATGCAAATACATACTTACATATGCATAATTTTATATAATTCTTGATTTCTATCATGGACCATCTTATTTTTAATAGTTGTTTTGCTTATTTTCCATTACTCTCTTCCTTCCTCATTTCTCCTGTTCCAACCAGTTAGCCAACATTGTTAACACTGATGTGCTCAGCACCTTTTATTGCAATCATAGGTTTTCAAAAATGGGACATTCTATGCACTTCTGTGTTCTCATGTAACAATACACAGTAAAAACCCCTTGTAGACTTATTTTACATTTTTTAGTGACTGCATAATATTCTACGATAAGACTATACCTCAAATTCTGAACTGTTCTTCCATTGAAGTATTCACTCCTTTTAATTTTTATGCAGCAGCTTCTAAAATCCTTGTCTGATTAAAAAAACTCTTTCCAGGGATGCTTGTGTGGCTCAGCTGGTTAAGTGGCTTCCTGAGGCTCAGGTCATGGTCCCAGGGTCCCAGGATTGAGTCCCGCATCGGGAACCTGGCTCAGCGGGGAGCCTGCTTCTCCCTCTCCCTGCTGCTCCCCCTGCTTGTGCTCTCTCTCTCTCTGACAAATAGATAAAATCTTAAAAAAAAAAAGCTCTTTCCAACCCATTTGTATACATATATTAAAATATATATATAAATATATAATATATCATAATCTACATTATAATATATAATAAAATACATATATAAATGAAATGTATAGATTTATTCATATATATATTTTATTTGTATTTATTTATATATTTATAGTAAAATATATAGCACACAGAAGTAAGGTTAGTTGGTATAAAGGAACATTGAGTATTATTGTGACCTGAAATATATCCAACCCAGAGCTAGGACCTCTGGCATAGCAGTAAGTATAGTCCTACTCCCTGTGTTCCTCCCTTTCCTCCCTTTTCCCCCCATTCAACATCCTTAGGTGCAAACTGACTCACTAGGTTAGATGCCCTTTTCCTTTCCTGACATCCATGCACCTCTCTAGGGGGTGTGATAAGGGACACTGCAGTAACTTCCTCCTCACTACCCGCCACCACTCACCAGGCACCATTACAGGCACATGGTCTCCTCTGAAGCTGCCGAGGATCTGGCTTGGGCAGGCCTTACGTGCCTGAGGTTTCTCCCTGGGGCACAGTCCAGCAGGAGGAAGGGCCGCTACCTGAGAATGTGCTCCCGCTGTGGTCACCAAGCTCCGTTTGCATCAGCTATACAGTGTCACTCCATGTGGTGTGTGTGTGTGTGTGTGTTTACAGACCTGGGGGAGGGAGGGGAGGGAGATATCGTTGGAGGCTATTTCACCCGCAGGGCCCCCTGAACTGGACATTTCTCCTATTTCATTACATTGAGGAAAAGCTATTTTGTGTCACATGATGGATAAAATGTAAGCCACATGGCTTCACGAGAAGAGCAGATGAAAATCTACTCCTGCAAATGTGTCAGGCTGACTGGCTCTTCACTTGTCAGCTCGTGTGCACATGAGACCAAACAGATCTGGCCATGTGCGGAATTGTTTGTTCACACTAGTTTGCAGGACTCAGTAACTCTAGCTCATGAGACATTTTTTTCAAGCAATTTTGTTCAGTAGAAAAAAATCAGTTAATTACTGCGGCTATACCGATAAAATGTCTACAAGCTGGAGAGTACATGGCAGGGCCAAAAAGACAAAGGCAGGCAACATTGGACAGTTGTGAGTTCCTCTCTTTCATGGCTTTCAACCCGGAGAGCCTCAGTAACTTTAGCATACTTTCTGGAGACCTCCTGTTACAAAACTGTACATTCCAGTACCTGGTGCAAATGCTAGAGTCATCATGTTTCCCTAAAGCTGCCCTTTTGGACGTCTAGAAGCTAGAGCCTGAAAGTCGTATAGGGTTTGGGAAACTGGCACAAAGGGAAAGGGATAAGGTGTGTTTGGGGCATAGTGAGGAGGCAGGTCGGTCCAGAGCAGAGGGGTTCTGTGAGAATCCGTGAGATTCATAGGCCATAGCCCTTAATCTCAAACACCAGGCCGTTCAGTGTGGACTTGGAGAAGCTGTTGGAGGTGGGTGTGGGGGAAGGAGGAGGTGAGATCACAGTGGCAGAGGTTGGCTGTGCATGAGATAGGAAACTGATCACTACCAAATCACTGAAAAGTGATAGGAGGAGAATGTATCAGGGGTAGGAACAGATGGAGTCCCAGGACACACATAGTAGTCCCAGTTAAGAGGTGTTGCTACAGTTATTGGATTTGAGGCAGATTATAATAGTGCTAAAAGAATGAGATCCAGGAATGGATGTGAAAGAAAAGCTCCTCCACAGCACCTGGGCTAACGTGGCTGCATTACAGGAAATAATACTGAAGTGTTGAGATTTCGACTTTCATTATGTTGTTTCTATGTTAAAGGCTTTCTTTATGTTGTTTCTTAGATATACACACACATATACATGTATGTTTATGTTTATCACCGTGTGGCTGAAATCAAGAACACAGATTTCACAGGTGATGGGGGAGGGGCTGCTCTATGCTAGGTGTATTCTGGGTGGTGAGGAAGATAGTGAAGGACAAGACAGCTGACAGTTGGGGCCTACTTTTGGAGATCCCCATGTCCAGATAATGTATTCTGATGCCGTATTCTTCTACGGAATCATGGCATTTCCACACGTGCATTGCCACCTTCAGTTCTGCCAATCCGATGCGTACTAGCACTTTAAGAAGATGAGTGTTGCTGCCCAGTGGGTCTGAGGGCCACCACCTGTGCACCAACTGGAAGTGTTAATACTCCCAGTCTGGACATGCAACTTTGTCTGTAAAATTACAAGAGGTAAGAAAGTTAACCGGTGCACATTTACTGAATTCCAGAATACTAGAATTTCAGGAGAGCTCCCTAAAACTTGGAAAAAGAGAAAGGCCAGGTAAAAGGCAAGGCTTCCTACAGGTCAATAACGGATTGCATCACCCAAGGGGGTGACGGACAGAAGTAGGGATTTGTTAAGTGTCCTTCTGGAATGGATTATCAGGAGGTGTTAGGGTTCATCTCTGCCTTCAAAAGGCTAACGTTTGGGAAAACTTACACAGGAAAACTGCTGGAGTCCTTCATCAGACAGTCTGTTGTGGTCTCTTTCATGCCCCATTCCTGGGGAATAGACAAGAACCTTGTGTATAAGTCATCATCACAACCGAGCGCTGATTCCTCTGGTGTCTCATTTGTCCTCTGGTGTTTTGAGAACACCGTGCAGAAAACTGCTTTACTGTCATTGAAGAAAATCTCAAGGTATCACAGTTGTAGTTAGGTAATTTATAGGTATATAATGTAACTCTTAAAACCCAGATGGTCTTGAACTAACTTTCCGATGTTTTTATTCCTTTGTATTTCCAACCTTTCTTCTTTACAGCCTGCCTTATTTGATTTTGAGTTCAATCCATAGAGGAAGTATATGTTTTCTCTGCTTCAGATACGTTTTTGAAGTTAGACGGTTTTGCAGCACCCAGATACTATGGTTTGCTTCCCTCCTCGCCTCTCATGTTGGGCTCACTTCTTGAGGTCTGCAACCATCACCCCAGAGGGTCCTTCTGAACCTAATCTTTCCCCCTCCTTTGCTCAGTACATCTCCTGTGTCATCTTCTTTTTTCTCAGACAACATTTCTTGGTAATGTTGGTCACCCTGGCCCTTGTCACTGCCTGCTCCATTCCTTCACCTTGGCTTGAGTCTGGTGAAAAGGAAAGTGAATTAAACAAAGAGAGATGACTCAGACATTATGATGGTTCAGAAAATGAAACTATTACCATGAGAAATTAGAGAGTTATACAAGGAACTGATTTGGTGAGAGGAGGAAATTATGTAACTAGTCTTCATTGAAACCTTGAAGGTGCCGGCAGAATAGCCAAGTGGGGCGGTCTGGTAAGCAACTGAAGTTATGGACTAGCACTTAGAAGAGACAGTAATGCTAAGAAAACAGATTTAGGGTCATCTGCATGGAGGCCATAGTTGAAGTCAAGAAAGACAATGCAGTTACCCAAGGGGAGAGTATAGAAAGATTATAGAGGAGGGCTGAGAACAGATTCCATAAAATGGCCAAATTAGTAGAATGGGGAGAAAAAAGTAGCCAGAAAACTAAGAAAGGACAATGTACAGGAGAGTAGAGATCTTACATGCATGGAGTGGGTTGGTCAGTTTGGTCAATGCTGTGGACAGTACCCACGGGAAGAGAACTTCTGCTCCTTTGTATAGAGAAGTCTGAGCAGGCAGGTGGGATGGAGTCATGCTGCTAGTGGTCCATGCTCTCTTTGAAGCTTGTCTGAGTTTTTCATCTCTGTATTTTTTAATTAAAAGGTGTTTTGGTATAGTTGATTTTTTAAAAGCATTTCTAAACCCTGGAGTAAACTCCCTGCTTGGACCGATCTGAGTTCACTGCTGTATTCTGTGTCCAGCTCTTCCTCTACCACGTCTTCAAGAGCCTGACATTCCATTTGGCCTCATACCTGGTGCTGGGGGGCTCTCTAGTGAAGTGGGCAAAGGCCTGAGCTGGCCTTTTAGCTCTGACCCCAGGAGTGGTTCTCAGTCTCTGAGCCTTCCTTCCTTTCCTCATCTTTCAGTGGCCAGCTTAGGGGAGCCTGGGTGGCTCAGTCAGTTGAGCATCTGGTTGGTTTTGGCTCAGGTCGTGATCTCAAAGTCACGAGATCAAGCCCCAAGTTGGGTTCTGTGCTCAGTTTGGAGTCTGCTTGAGAGTCTCTCCCTCTCCCTGTGCCCCTCCCCCAGCTCGTGCACATGCACTCTCTCTCTCTCAAGTAAGTAAGTAAGTAAGTAAGTAAATAAATAAATAAATAAATAAAATCTCTTAAAAAAAAATAAAGGACCTTTTGTTTTTTTTAAGATTTTATTTATTTATTTGACAGATTGAGAGTGCACAAGCAGGGAGCAGGGGCAGAGGCAGACTTGATCCCAGGACGCTGGGATCATGACATGAGCCAACTTTACCAACTGAATCACCCAGGTGCCCAATAAAGGAGCATCTTAATAGGTAGTTGGGAAGATTAAATGAGCTGATTTTTGAAAGCATTATAGAATGGGACATGGCACATAGCTGGTACATAGTTGGCACTCAGCAGAAACTTATTAAACTAAGTAAGATGAGAGTTACCAAAACCTGAAGCTTCAAAGAGCCAGTTCTTCTGATGAGAAAAAAAGTTAATCACAAGAAATTAAGATGACAGAGTTAGAGGTGGATCTCAAATGTTGGATCTTTTTCATTTTTTTTGTCTTTGAGAAGCTACGTGGAGAGCCATGATGAATAGAAACTAAAATTGGAAGGGGGTGTTGTATCAGCAGCATAGGATTCTGGGTACTTAGTGGAACCCGAGTCTCAGAGCCAACTGTTCCCTGCTTCAAGGATCTGGGGAATTTAAGAGATGCCTTTGACTGAAGTCTGGAGATTCAGTGAAACAGTGATATACATTATGTTAGTAGTTAACGACTGTACCAAGGTGGTAGGGGTCCTTTAAGTCATGCTTTAGTATATTTTATAGTTTTAAAATGCAGAGATTTATACATCTTTAGGTAGTTAATTATTATGAGTGTGCATACTTAAGTAGGAAAGTATGTTAACTCTCTTTCTCTGGCCTACCCTTGCCTATGGGAAGCCTATCTCTCAGACCATAAAATCAGAACCAAGGCAGTAACTTCTACCTGATGGAACCTTGCTCTAGTTATTGGAGGAAATAAGTTGCATACCTATGAGAGCAAATATTCCCATGGCTATATTTCTTAAATTCTTTTTAAAAATATTTCTTAAATTCTTATAATTTTATTGGAGATTTGATGAATAACCAGAAAAAAAAATAGGGACACCTGGGTGGCTCAGTCCGTTAAGCGTCTGCCTTCGGCTTAGGTCATGATCCCAGGGTCTCAGGATCGAGCCCCACATCAGGCTCCCTGCTCAGCAGGGCAGTCTGCTTCTCCTTCCACCCCTCTCCCTGCTTGTGGGCTCTCTCTCTCAAATAAAAAAATAAAATCTTAAAAAAATAAACAAAAAATTATTTTTAAAGCATCTTCTTTGAAGGTTTTGTTTGAATAGGAAACGAGCAAATGAGGTCATTCATTTTCTTATTGTTTTATTTGCATATACTTTCTAATACAGTGAAATGCTCAGATCTTATATGTTTGATGAGTTTTGACAAAAGCATGCAGCCATGTAATCCACACCCCTATCAAAATGCAGAAGATTTCTATCACCTCAGAAATTTCCTTCCACCTCTTTCCAATTAATTCCCACCCTCCTACCCCACAAAGGGAACCATTTTTTCTGATTCCTTTCACCACAGGTAAGCCTTGCCTGTTCTAAAATTTAATATAAATGGAACATTCAGTATGTGCTTTTTTGTGTCTGGCTTTTTTTTTTTTTTAGCTTTTATTTTGAACTAAGTATAGGTTCACAAGATATTGCAAAAATAGTACAGAAAGGTCCTGTGTCCCATCATCCAGTTTCTCCCAAAGGTGACATCTTACATAACTACAGTATAATATTAAAACCAGCAAATTGTACAATGCTATTAACTAGAATACTATTTCTGGCTCATTTTTCTTATCGTATATTGTTTTTGAGATGGGATGCAACATTTTTTGTCACAATCTTTGGTATTGGTTCTTAGGCTTGCTAATTTTGTAATGATGCGTTTGTTAGGGGGCAGGGGACCACAATTTGCTACTTTTCCATAAGCTTCTTTTCCATAAGGAATAGCAGTGTAGTTCTACAGCTAAGAACTCACTCACCCAACCAGCATGAGAGAGTAGGCAGTCAGAGCTCCGGCCCTTCCTCTCCACTTCTCCTCCCTTCCTTGGGAAGGGCCTATGAATAGGTAACTCATGTTCACCTCAGACTTTCCAGGGATGGCATATCTAAAGATTTGGGGAGACTCAGAGACCCCAGACATGTAATGTAATGCTTGGGTTTTGAACCTTGGGAATAAGAGAGAAACTAAGGCAGATGGGAGGGGGAGAAGATTATCACCATATTGAAAGCTATAATTTATAACTGAGGCAGGCTGACATTCTAATCCCGAACCCCTGAATTAGACCTGCCACCTCATCACAAGCTACTTCTGCCCCAGGAGGAGCAAGGGAGAGAACCTCGTGCTCCCCAGTCAGGAAGTGAGGAATGGATGGTGGCCAGGAGTATCACGCTGAAGAATATCTCTTCACAAGGAACATCAAGCGTGGGAAATAAATATTCCTATGCCTATTGTTTCCAGGGAGAGACATTTGCTTCTTAATTGCTGTAATGACTGATCAGCCTCGTCTGTCCATTGTAAACGTATTAGTTGTGGCAATAAAGAAATGTCACTGACTTTAACATGGAATCGGGGAAAATTGGGGTTATTATTTGGTAGTTCTTGGTATTACATTATCTTTCTCAGACTCATTTTCCTCATTTTACCTCATGGACAGACTACTTAGTTTATACAACATTCAGAATTTCAAGTATGATGATACGTGGGATAGCCACCACTAGCAGAACCAGCTACCTACTTGATTTACCAAGGTAACTGCCGTAGAGGCAGTAACTGGAGAGTAACGAACAGAGGCAAGTGTGGAATAGAGTCTCTGAATAGGGCACTGGGTGTCTGAGGAGGACAGAACCATTTCCTGCTGAAGTAGGACCCCCGTAGTAGGAATGTGTCAAGTGGGTTCCATAGCCAGGCACCAAGCATTATCAAGGATTATGAATTAATATTACTTTCATGTGCATAGATCTTAATTCCAAGAAAATGCTTAGGAATTTGGGGTGCTAGCGGGTTCCTGGGTATGGTGGCATCTTGTCATTGATTTCTCTCATCTCAGCCAGAACTCTATGGACCATACATGAGACAATACGAAACTCCTCCGGTTACCACAGAGGCTCTGGTTTGGGCATATATGTGGTCGCAATTGGGCACAGATCCAGAAAATGAATGTGCTTTTATTAATAGAGGGAGATGGTTTTGCTGAGGTTGGAAAATGGTGTGGCTTTGGTTCTTAAATCATTTGACACTGTTTGTGGTCTCTGGCGGCTGTGCTCATTCTTTCACATCATCAGCGGGAAGTGAACCATTTTGCAGTTGGCAGTTAAGTTGAGATAAAGCTCAAGGGATTTTGGTTATGGATGTTCCAGATGATTGAGAAATAAAGTGAATGCTTTTAGAGACAGCCAAGTGGAGTGGGGGAGACAACAGACAAGGAGCTGGAACTTAGGATGCCCACCTACCCAGTGGCTGGGGGAGTTTCTGGGACTCAGTTTCCTCATCTGAAAAGTGGGTCTTGTAATACCCTTCCTGTCTGCCTCATGGGGCTGGTTTAGGGAGTAAATGAGATCAAGTTTACAGGGTAGCTTTATAAACCATAAAGCTGTTCAAATTCTTTCCATAATCACATTCAATGTATAAAAATAAACTGAATCCTCATGCTGATTTTGGTAGAGGAAACATAATAACTTTCAGACTATTGATGGTGTGGTTTTTAACTGTGCTATGTTCCAGAGGTTTCTTTGAAAGCTGGTTTTTTTGAAATTGGGAAAATGTTTCTCTAAGGAACAATATCGTGATTGATGGCAAAATTCCTAGGCTAGCCAAAAAAGACTGCTTAACTTCTGATGCACTGAACCAGGAGTTCTATGGTGGGCTGTGAGCTCCAAGCCCTTGTGTTCTGAGGCAGCTCTGATGGCTGAATGCCTTCTAGGGCAGAAGCTGGTGGGTCCCTGGGGGCTGAGGATTCTGATGGAGGTAAAGTGCAAAGGGAAGAGAGACGGCCAACCACTCTGGAAATGAGCGGTGTGCGGAGGCTCAGGTCAACCACTTTGCGCCCGCCCTGCCCTGCACCCACCCCACTGCAGTAGAGCCTGCAGGAATGGCGCTCCAGCTGCTGGGCCTGTCTTGTCATTCTCAAATCCTGTGATATCAATCAGGAGGGCCTCATATTTTAAGACAACGATTTCTTGCGTTCGCCCGGTTTTTCAATTAATAGTTGAAAAAGCAATTGGAAGTCTATAACTAAGTGCCTATAATCAATTTGAAAAAAAAAAACACNATAGTTGAAAAAGCAATTGGAAGTCTATAACTAAGTGCCTATAATCAATTTGAAAAAAAAAACACACAGAGGCTTTTGAATTCTAATTTTGCTGTACTAAAATGCTGTTTATAAATTATAAAAGTCCTTATGAATTATCTAATCACTTAGTATAATTCTTCCCCCTACAATGCATCTCCCAGTGATGATGCAATGAGAACTTTCAACACTAGGGAGGACAGCTTTGCCAGACTCATCAGGCATTTTTGCTTGGAGATTCTGATTGAGGGTGGGGGCCACTACCTCTTATGATCAAGGAATTTGGGGACCCAGAAAGAAGAAGCTGGCTCAGAAAAAAATATGAGCACCATAAACTTGTAGCGTGTAGCTCAGTCTGTTTTCAGGAGCAGATTAATAACCAGAATCACACCAGAATGCTTCTTTCTTGGCTTATACCGAAAATAAAGGGTGATGCCTCAGACATCATCTAACAGCGGCAAAGAAGCAAGGACACCTAAATTCTTATAATCGTCTTTGTAGATGATCAGTTCCATATTCTTCTCCTTTCTCTTCTTCCCCCTGCTTGCCTTTCTGCCCCATGCAGTCACGCATTAGGAGATGGGAAGAAAAAGAAACATGTTTTTCTGTTTGCTCTTTCTTGGTGAGATGACGCGTGGGAACTGCTCCAGTGAGCCCTTTGGAAGCTCAACAGACATCGATGTAATCATCTAACTTGCATTTCTTTTTCTGTCCTAAAGGATTTGAGATGACTTAAAAGATTATAGACAGTAAAACAGAAAAGTACATAACTAAGCAGAGTTAGGAACAATGTAAATTGGAATGGAAAGTTAAGAGCTGGGTCCCCTTCTGCAAGCTTAACGCTTGGACTTTGGTGAACTCCTGCTTTGGGGGCAGGCCCAGTGGGTGGGCTTTCCTGGGGGGAGGGCAGGAGAACTCATTAGCCATTTCCGCAAATATATCTCTGTTAAAAGTGGGAGCAAGGTTGAAAGTTAAGTGGGTTGACTAGAAATTCGTCTTTACTGTTACCGCAGTATTTGACTAGACTGTCCTCCCACCGATCTTTATACATTTTTCCCAGAAACAGCCCCTTGTCTGTGCTTGGCAGTCAGTCCCACCCCCACCCCCGCAGTGAGATTCCTGGCTCTCAGCCAGCCTCTCAAAATGGGGGGCCTGCACTGCTGTCTCTGCCTGGTGACCTCCTCCCCATCCTCAGCCCTCAGGACTTTAGGCTCTGGTTTACCGCTGGCCTTTGCTAATCTACCCACCCCCCCACCACTTTCGTGCCAGAGGCTTTTTAAAGGGGAAAGCCCTCCTTTTCTGCTCCCTTGTCCCTTCCTCTCTTTGTCCTCCTCTTTTTCTTCTTCTTCTTTGTTTTTATTTTTTATTTTTTAAGATTTTATTTATTTGACAGAGAGAACACAAGCAGGGGAAGGGGCGGAGGGAGAGGGAGAAGCAGGCTCCCCGCTGAGCAGGGAGCCTGATGTGGGGCTCTNAAAGCCCTCCTTTTCTGCTCCCTTGTCCCTTCCTCTCTTTGTCCTCCTCTTTTTCTTCTTCTCCTTTATTTTTATTTTTTATTTTTTAAGATTTTATTTATTTGACAGAACACAAGCAGGGGAAGGGGCGGAGGGAGAGGGAGAAGCAGGCTCCCCGCTGAGCAGAGAGCCTGATGTGGGGCTCGATCCCAGAACCCTAGGATCATGACCTAAGCCAAAGGCAGGCGCTTAACCGACTGAGCCACCCAGGTGCCCCTGTTTTAACTTTTTCTAATGAGATGAGAAAAATGGTCAAGAGAGAGAGGAAAAAACTGAGGTTGAAACAAGAAAATAAAAGCTCCTGGGAATACTACCACCCTTTTGCGGACAGTGCCCCTTGCCAGAGGTTGGATGTGGGGAGCAAGAGAATGGCTATAGATGGAGGTACCCAATGCATGAAGCCTTGGGGACCAAGGAAGGGGACGTATTTCTGTGTGTGATGGTTAGAATGGGTATTCCACGGCCTCCGGCTGCCTAACTTCAGGTCAGGATTCACATGGGCATCTGGGCTCTTTGGACTCCAAGTGGGAACGCTCCTGAGTCATTGCTGGGATTGATGTAATCCAGCAGCGCTTGACTGCCGGGGCTGTCTCTAGAGAAGGAGAACAGGTAGAGCCAGGGTCAGATGATGAGAATTTTCCATTTTATGGTGGTGATGGCCTGGAAAGCCTAAAATGATGCATTAGCCTTCCCCGAAGACCATTCCTTCGCTTGGGAGACCGTGTTGTCGATCCACGGTGAAGTGGGATGCTCAAGGAGTTTGTTTTCCCCTCGGATGTTTTGTCTGCTGAAGTTTCCAGGGAATAATTTACCGAATTGCTGTCTAATGGAATTGACATCAAAAAGACCTGAACACATTTACTTGAAGCATTATTTTTATTTTCTCTGTTTTCAAGGGAGTCAGTTACATTTTTCCTGCTGTGATGACAAAGAAAAACTAATCAAAGATACATATCTTAATAATTGTTTTTAAAGTTTATTAAGCTATAATGAAACTTTATATTGACATAATGCTTTAGAGTACACAGAGACATTGTTACATGTTTCCACTGGGTACCCACAACCACCCCAGGGGGTGAGCAGAGATGGTAACTGCTTTTCACAGGTGAGAAAGTGGGAGAAGTGGAGCAATGAGTGGGGGCCTCAGTCACATAACTAGAGAGAGATTAGGGACTTGAATCTCCATCATTTGACTCGAAGGCGGGTGATCTCTCTTCATTTTGGGCGTGAAGTCTTACAATAAACTCGGAGATGGAAGCTTCGATGTTTGCGCTCCTGTTGGGTGATTGGCATTGGCAATGCCCTTCACACATCTCATCTCATTGAATCCTCACAGCTCCAGGGAGCTATCGCCATGCCCATCTTACTGATGAGAAAAACGTTCCCTGGGAGGCTCACTTGCTAAACCAAGCTGGTAGGGGGTGGGGCTGGGGTTCGACCAGATGTCCAACTCCTGAGCCGACTCCTTTTCACTCCTTTCTTTTTCTTTTTTGCCTTGTCCTGTTCCACGAGGAAAGATCACACTGAGTATCGAAAATATTAGAGAACCGAAGCATTAGTTTTTCTGAACTTTATGTTTAGTAAATTGGATTTATGGAATTGTACTCTTCCCCATTTTTTTTTACAGATTTATTTACTTANTTTTCTGAACTTTATGTTTAGTAAATTGGATTTATGGAATTGTACTCTTCCCCATTTTTTTTACAGATTTATTTACTTATTTTAAGATTTATTTATTTATTTGTTTGTTTATTTATTTATTTGACACAGAGAGAGAGAGAGAGCTCACAAGCAGGGGGAGAGGCAAGCAGAGGGAGAGAGAGAAATAGGGACCCTGATGTAGGGCTCGATCCCAGCACCCTGGGATCATGACCTGAGCCAAAGGCAGGTGCTTAATGACTGAGCCATCGAGGCGCCCCTGTTTACTTATTTTAGAGAGAGAGAGAGAGAGAGCAGGGGGACAGGAAGAGTGAGAGAAGCTCCAGCAGACTCTCCGCTGAGCTGAGTGTGGAGCCCCACATGGGACTTGATCTCATGACTCTGAGGTCATTACCTGAGCCAAAACCAAGAGGCAGATGCTTAACCAACTGAGCCTCCCAGGCGCCCCATTCTCTTCTCCACTTTTAGACAAAGATAGTTTCCTGAGCATTTTTTTTAAAGATTTTTATTTATTTGACAGAGAGAGAGATCACAAGTAGGCAGAGAGGCAGGCAGAGGGAGAGGGAGAAGCAGGCCCCCACTGAGCAGGGAGCCCGATGTGGGGCTTGATCCCAGGACCCCGAGATCATGACCTGAGCCGAAGGCAGAGGCTTAACCCACTGAGCCACCCAGGCGCCCCTTTCCTGAACATTTTTTTTACAAAATAAGACAAACTTTGGGGCACCTGGGTGGTTCAGTCTGTTAAGCATCTGCCTTCAGCTCAGGTCATGATCCCAGGGTCTTGGGATTGAGCCCCGTGTCAGGCTCCCTGCTCAGTGGGGAGTCTGCTTCTGCTTCTCCCTCTCCCTCTGCCCCTCCTCCCTGCTTGTTTTCTCTCTCAAATAAATAAATACAATTAAAAAAAATAAGACAAATTTTCAAGAAACCAATACTTGTCTCTTGGAAGAGAATGAAACTAACGATCTTAAATATCCTTTAGCCAGAACATTATTTGATGCTACTCTTAAAACTATAGAATGAGACATTTCTAATCTGTGGAACTGATGTGGCATGTCTCAGGGTAAAGTGAAAGTCTTATGAGGGACAGCTAACAAACCCAGATGATGATTTATTTAACACTAGGGCTTTGGTATACTAATTGGTTATTAACATGAATTTCTCATTGTTTGCCTTTGAACCAAAGGAGGCTTTCTTTGCATTTGTTTCTTTTATTTCATGCCATTTGCCCTCAGGCACATGTTGTCTGCTAGGAGACGCCTAACAGGGGCTTGCTTGGTTTTGCTACTGATTTAATGAAGCTTGTAGGATGAATTGTGTGGTACGGATTGGTGTTACTGTATTTTCTGATTAGAAAACCCAAATGGGGCAAACACACTTTTGTCCTAGATGACGGCTACACTGAGGAACTTGGTTGATTCACCACGAGCAAGAAGTAAGTTGCTGAGCATCAGTGCCATTCCCCCACTCTGCACGGTGATGGGACAGTACGTGGCTGACAAGGATGTCTGCACCAATATTGCCAGAATATTCAGGTAGGTGGACTAGGAAAACGAAGTAACCTTACACAAATGCTGAGGCTTAAATTTCGGGTTATCTTTAATATTTGTGTGTGCGTGGCTGGCAAGGAATCCTATTTTTGCTTCTTACTTCCCCCGGCAGGAAAAGTAAATCTAGTGGCCCATGTTCAAAAATAAATGATATAAAAGTAATGACCCCATTTCCCATGTATTCCTAATATGAATCTAAACTCATCCATTGTAAGCCACCTTAGTTCTTTGGTGAGTTGTGAATTATCCTGGGGTTTTCACAGAATAAACAAAAATTCCTCTTAGCCTATTGGAGAGAAAAAACTGTATCACAAAACACGATAAACTTTCTGGTATACTTGGAAACAGTACTTAAGGGTTATAACTCAAAAAGAGGAGCATTGTTTAGAAAGTCTGATCTGACCTGATTTGTAATAGAAGGTTATTTTATTTCAGCTGTGTGACTGAACTTTGGCTCGCGTATGCAGTCGTCATGTTTACACTTCAGTTTAGAAGTGAGGACCATTCTGAATCCAGGTCGCTTCGAAACAAGATGTTAAATTTCAGAACTGTCTTTAAATTATGCGTTTATATTTCCTCTGTCATGCTCCTTGCCAATGTTATTATATAATTGTCCTTCTCAAGAGACCTGGGCCTTTCTTAAACTTCACTGTATTTGTTTAGCAAAATAGAACCTTCTCTGAAGACAGAATTGGTAACTGACCCCAGGATGAAGCTGGGAGTCCAGATTTGATTTTTTCAGCACTTCCCATCTGGGTACTTAATTCTGGGTACTTATCACTCCCATTTCGAAGCACTATAAAAGCATACATTTTGGGTTTGTATCTGGTGGCGTGCAGGGATCCAATTTAATTTTTTTTCCATGTGGCTAGTCAGTTGTCCCAGCACCTTTTATCGATCGAATCTGCCATCCCCCCCACCTCACCCCCACCCTTATTCAAAGTGCCTGGTTAGTCAAACGCAAGATTCCATATACCTGTAGGTCTGTTTCTGGGCAATTCCGGTCCATCCTCAGATCGGTACCACACTGTTTTTACTGTTATAGATCAAAGTATTGCTAGAAGAAAAGATGAATCCCTCACCCCTTTTCTCCTTTAAGATCCAAATTCTTCCCTTTTTCTCAAGAGTTGGAGAATCGCTAAGGTTTGTGGTAGGAACTTTAGGGTTTTTCTTGGAGTAACACTGAGTATGTGGAGCAATTGGGTTGCAAGTGAGGAGAACTGACACCTTTATGATACTGAGTCTTCCATTGATAAACATTTGTGATATTTTCTATCTTCCCATAAAATTTTGTAATTTTCTCCAAAAAGATTTTGCACATCTTTTGTTAGATTTATTCCTTCATGGCTTTTGCTGCAACTATGAATGCAGTCTTTAAATGTATTTTTAAGGGGATTAAGAGGTACAAATTTCTATTTATAAAATAAATAAGTCACAGGGAAGAAAAGTACAGCGTAGGGAATATAGTCAATAATATCATAATAACTTTGTATGGTGGCAGTTGATGATGACACTCATCATGGAATGTTATAATGGGTAGAATTGTCGAATCACTATGTTTTTATATCATTATCACTGAAATTAATATAGTAGCACTTGCTGACTATAAAATATGTGTATAAAATACTTCCTGATAGGTTGTTGCTGGTTTATATAAATAGTATTGATGTTTGCATATTAATCTTTACCCAGGAATCTTGAGGAAATTTAGGTCCAAGAGTTAGTCTATAGATTCTCTTGGATTTTCTATGCAATTTGTCTGCAAATAAAAATAGTTTGGATTTTTTTCCCCCAATTTTTACAACTCTTCCCTGCTGTCCCCACCTCTTCCTTACCACCTCACTCAGGATATCCCATAGAAAGTTGTAAGAGTGTTGGACCTGCTGCCTTTCTCCTGACTTCAAAGAAAATATTTTTGTGGTTTTACCAATTAAAAGTAATATTTATGGTAGGTTTTTGTATATACCATTCAGAAGGTTAGGGAAGAATTTTCTGACACTAATGGATGTTAAATTTTCTTGAATACTTGCCCTGAATCTATTTTGATAATGTTGATTTTCTTTTTTTAATTCATTAATATAGTAGGTAACAGATTAATAGATTTTTCTTATGCTAAGCTGCTATATACTGCTAGGTTTAATTAACTAATATTTTGTCCAGGATTTTTTATCTGCGAGTTAGATTAACCTATACTTTTCCTTTTTCATATTGTCCTTGTCTGATTTTAGTATCAAGTTTATTCTAGCCTCATCAAATGAGTTGTGAAATATTCCCACTTTTTCTCTTTTCTAGAAGAATTTGTGAAAATTAAACTTACCTGTTTCTTGAAAAATTTGTAGAACTTGTCCTGGTGTATGTGTCTGCACACATTCATGTGTGACTATCACTGACTACAGGTTTACTTTCTTTAATGGTTATATATTTGTCATATTCTCTATATGTACTTGGGTTAGTTTCAGAAAGTTACATTTTTATAGGAATCTGCCCATTTTATCTAAATTTTCAAATAATATAAAGTCATTCCAAATATTATTATCCTTTTAATCTCTGTTGCATTTTGAATCATGTCCCCTTTTATTATTTTACTAATAATGTTTACTACTAATATTATTTAACAAGTACTTAATGACCACTATGTGCTGGGCCATGATCTGAGCACTTTCCAAATATGAATTGATTTATTCCTTATAACAACTTTAAAGGTGGGTACTATCCTTATTGTCTTCATTTTATATATAAAGAAACTGAGTCATGGAGAGGCTCAGTACTGTTCTCATTGTCACACAGTCGGAATTCAAACCAGGCTGTCTGCCTGACTCTGGAAGCCCTACATTTAACCACTATGTCATACTGACTCTGCATTGTTGATACTGATTTTCAGTCCTTCTTTTGATTGCTTATAATGTTTCTTCTTTTTTCTCGATCAGTCTCACCAAAGATTTGCCAGTATTATTAGTTTTTGCAAAGAATTGGCAGCTTTCTTGATCCACTCCATTGTATGTTTGTTTTCTATTCCTTCTGTTCTCACCTGTATCAACCCTTTTCTTCTACTATCTTTGGATATATTTTTCTTCTGTTTTAGTTAGAAATTCCATTCCTTTTAAAAAATCCTTCTGAAGAGTAGAAATTTTCCTTTAAATGCGCTTTAGTGTATCCCACAAATTTTGATTTATGGTTTTTTTTAGTTATTCAGATCTCCGTGTTTTATTTTTAAACCTTCATGTTTTCTTGACCCATAAGTTATGTTTTTAAGTTTTCAAAAGTATGTTTTCTAAGATATGTATTCTTACGTTGGTTTCCTAACTTAATTGTTCTTTGACCAGAGAACGTGAGCTGGAAGACACCTCTCTGAAAATTTACTGAGACTTGTTCATGGCCTAGTGCATGGTCACGTCTTTTCAATATTGATGATGTTTTACCTATTAACCTATCACTTAATGAGATATTTAGGAACATCTCCCAAGTTGATATAGGTTTGTCAGTATTGCCTTGTGGGTTTTGGTTGGTTGCTTGTTTACATGCTTCAGAATTTTGAAGCTGTTTTCAAGTCTTTTAGCTTTCAGGTCTATTTTACCTGATATCAGTATATCACTGCCAGCTTAGTCTATTCAAGCAGTTTAACATTTGTTTCTGATGGGGTCCCAGGGGATTCAGTGGTTGGTATCCAAACAGAATTCGTGTAAATTTCCTAGGTTGTGTTTTCCGAACCACATGTATGGTGAAAATTCACACGATATACATGTATTAGTGGTTTCAGGTTTCTCTTTTTCAAAGGACCCTCTCTCCCCCACCTCCATGCTCCCAGAGTCTAGAGCAGACAGCAAGCCTCCTTGTGTCTTCTCTAGACTGGTGTGCGGAGTATTTCTAGCCTCCTTTTCAGGTACTGGGCAACACTTTGAATGTCTGCATTTAAAGTAATCGTAGATGTATTTGAACTTTCTGAGAAAAAAACAAAAACTAAAACAATGTTTATTTTTATTTTCCCATTTGGCATTTCTGCAGCAAACTTACTTCTTACCATGACTGCTGTGTAGCGTTGGCCAACTATTCCAGATGTTATGCCTTGTTTTTGAAACTGATAAACAAATACCAGAAGAAACAGGTCAGTTCTTCATGCATTAATTCTTCAGTATGTCTTTGCATTGGTGTGTTCATGTAAGCTCATGTCGGGTAGTCTTATGTTTTGAGTGTACCAGTTTCTATGAGAAGCTTCCGTTCGATGTGTTCATGGGCGGCCCAAGGAGACTGTTACTCCTAGGAGTTGAGGAGGGAGTAGTTTGAGGCAGAAATGGCTACAATAGGATGGTTGATATGGTAGGATTCCTGGTTTAGGGAAGGGGTGAGTGCACTTGAGTGAGAAGTTTTATACATGGGGGTCATTTCCAGCCCCCCGCCCAGGCCTGCTGAGTCAGATGGGTGGGGAGGGGCCTGGCCATCTGCACTTTAATGAGGACCACGGGGACCTCTGAGGCAAAGTATAGTTTGGGATCCCCTACGCTGGGTATACTCTAAAGATTCTTCTAGCCCTGAAATTCTCTAATTTTTTGACACTTTAGTATTTAGAAGGTGAGATTCTTCCAAAGTAAGGTAAGTATCAGAAAGAAAATAATTTGGTGTAAATGGATTGGGTAAAAGTATATATAGTTATTTAAAAAAAGAAAGAAGTCACAAATGACGCCACCTTAATAAAATCATAATAGTACAAACATTAAGGTTTATTATAAGTTTTTGAATATTCATGAAATGCAGTTTATTTTTATTCAGCTTTATAAGTGCTTAAGGTGACAACTCTTTAGTGAGAAGTTTTATACATGAACACAATATATATTCATTTCAAATATGGTAAAATTTCAGAATCACCAAGTTTAAAACCAAATAATTTATGAGTATACCAAGAATATTTTAATATAAAGCTTTGTGTTTGTTTATACTGGCCATCTCAAAACTACTTCAGAATATAATCCCTGTTTCCCACAAATAGCATCGAACTTATTTTTACCCAGCCCAGTACTTCTGTACTTCTGCTGAGAATGACTAAGTTTGTCAGATTTGATGCTATTATTAGCTAATTTATTAAAAGGTTACTAGTTTCTTTTTGGTTATACAGATGACAGAGAAGTTTCTATGCTCATATTATACCATTACCACATTTTGAAGATGATAAAACCTTGCTTAAAGTGTTAAGTTTTTATTTAGCTTTTAAGCAGTGATTTACAAATCTGCACTTGAGTTTCTGATTCTGAGTATTTGGGTTACAAATGCTTTCCCCTACATATTTTGCATTTCCTCTAAATTATACACTTTGAACGATTTCAAGGTAGAAGAATTTGCTATGTCAGGGGAAGAATGGATTTGATTAATCTACCCTAAAAGTATTCTCAATCTGCTATTAATTGAAGTGTCCGTTAAGCATTTATTAATCTAGATCTTGGTACAATATATTATCTGAACTGTAATCTTTGGACAAGTGAATTAATCCAGCAAAAAGCTTAGGCACTCCTATTCCTCGTTTTCTTTTTTAAGGAAAAAAATAAAATGGTAGAAAAGATAATTTACTATAGCATTAAAAGAATTATTTTTGATCTTAAAAAAATAAGTTGTAGATTTTATTTTGAAATGTTATTGTATGGACTTTCATTGTAATTTTATTTTGTCATCATTATTCTTTTTTGCTTTGGTGTTTTGATCATGGATGATTTAGATAACTAGAACTGGAAAAGACACCTTCGCTTGCACTACAATTTTCAAACGTGGGTGAAAGAAAACATTTCTGTTTAACAGTTTGATTTCAAGTTATGTCATAACCTGTAATTTTTTAAAAAGGAAGAAAACATCAGTTCAGTGCTAACAAATAGCTCTATTGTTTTGTAACATTAGTAGTAAATAGTTGTTTGTTTTTCTGACTATAGCTCGGATGATGGCCATGTTTAGTAAACAGATACTCTGGTATCTTGCCAATGTGAGACACTTGTGATGTCCACATAGTTAGGAGCGTGCTTTTTCTGGTTCAAGGGACAAACTGTCTTAAAGTTTAATTGGCATAAAATTTTACCACGCCTCTTAGTGAACTACTTTTCACTTTGGACCAATAGTTATCCGTAAAGCAAAATTGGTGTTTCAGAGCCATATTTTTCTCTGTTGATCTATATGATAATTTTGTCTTCCTATGAAAATTATTTTGGTTCAAAGAAGAATGAAGAGCTCCTTGCAAAGTATGTGCAGTACATGTTGTTTCCAGAACCATCAAAGAAATGCAAAATATATTATTTTTATCATTGTAGTAAAAATCATATTTAGGGGTACCTGGGTGTCTCAGTCGGCTGAGCGTCTACCTTCGGCTCAGGTCATGGTCCCAGGGTTCTGGGGTTGAGCCCCACATCGGGCTCCCTGCTCAGCGGGGAGTCCGCTTTTCTCTCTGTCTCTCACCCTGCTCACGTTCTCTCTCTCTTTCTCTCTCACTTTCTGTCACTCTCCCTGTCTTTCTCACATATAAATAAATAAAATCTTTTAAAAAATCATATTCGATATAATACATATTTCCTTTCCTTCTTAAAGAAGCTAAAAATAATTTAACCTCTTCTTGATGCCAAAGGTCAATATTATGAATATTAATTACTGCTCTAGAAGCTATCTGTCTCATCCTGGGAGCATGAGTCTATTGATGAGATCCTTTAAATGTCTGCATCTTCTTTTTGCAGATTTCTCTCTCTTCCCATTCTACTGATTGTTAACTCTACCTTTGGTACTCTCCACTTACATTTTGTGATTATTTGCTTGCAATTAGGAGAGGAAAGTCATAATAAAACTTGTTAAAAGTATCACCTAAAGAAGTCTTAAATACAATTGAATATGAATAGGCTCTTAGTGAGTGGGCCTGAGGGGACTCTTTGATGAAATAGCCCTTGTCACTTCTCATCTTCAAGGGCCAATTAATATTATAAGATGTAGCTCTCATGTCCCCTCCTTTATGAAGCTTTTGAAGACCCTCAGTTCCTCCCGCGTCCGTGCATCATTTTAAAGATTTAAACATAGCCAGCTAGCACACCCAGAGCTAAGGACCCAAGCAGAATTTCCCTAATCTTAGCCACTTCACTGTAATTAAGAACAATTATTCAAAACTTAGAAATGAGAAGCTGGGCTGGAAGGCTTCCTGTCCTGACAAAGCCATGCTGGGAACTGTCCACTAGGCTGGGCTTGATTCCCCAGGAGAATGTATCTGTGTTTAAACTTGCTATTTACTATTTGATTAGAACCGAGGCACTATAAAGTTACACATTAATTTGTAGACTTTTCTCTGGTAGACAAGATAACCTCAAAAGTTATGGTTTTATGACCCTATAGGCTATTAGCCAGATATGTGTCTAACATTCTTTTTAATGCTTGTAAACACCCATTCTTTGGTTATTCTTGGAGCCAACTTAACCATTGTATTGGCTCCCTCATTAATGAGATAAGTAATTTTTTGAATATGTTAAGTTTATATCTGTGTAAGAGTCATGTTGTTAACTTTTCAAAAATTCTACTTTGACTCTGTGCTGTGTTTTACTTATCCTAAAGAATGAAATGTTTACAGTTTTGAACCATCTCTGATTTTTTTCTAGTAAGAAAAATGGGCACATAATTTATATTTTCCTCAAGACCAAAATATTTTAGAAGAGCAGGGAAATTGTTCAGGCTACAAGGAAATAGTTATGTGTCCCAACTACTTCCTAAAATCATTAACCAAAAGCTCCATACTCCATAGGTCTTTATAAATATTTCTTTTGTGATTCTCCAAATGGTTATTTCTCGTGTAGTTGCCTCGCCCACTACTGGGAATTTCTGAAGGACACAGGCCTCGTTTTGATAAACCTGAGATGATGCTTGGCATAGTAGACGCATGATAAAATGCTGAAAGAATGAATTTTGAGTATTTGAAATGCTTTGGAATCTGTAAAGCATGATAGAATAGTTCTTCTAGTATTCTAGTACTTCTTTCTTAAATATTTACTTTCTTTTTCCTAGTTTGGAGGAGGAAATAATAATAATTTTTCCCACATTTTTCGCATTGGTGAACTGCCATACACAGGAATAAAAGAGAAGCGATGGATTTTAAATTAGTTCAGACCAGGGTAGTGTCTTAGGTTCATGTCTCAAAGGCCAGGTGAATATGATATGTATTTCCTCTCTTTTAGAAATAAAGGTAAATCCAGAAATGCCACATCAGGCATGTTCTGCAGGGAGAGTATTAATCTGCAGTGACTTAAAACTGCTACACCTGAGATTTATTTGGATGTCGATTTATTTGGATGAACCAATCTTTGGAAAATCCACCAGGCCTCCAGCAACTTATAGAATTGTTACTTCCTATAATTATTTTTGTTTACAAAAATCCTAGACTAAGTTGGGTTGTAGACATATACTTTGGAAGAGTGGTAGTGTCTTAATATACGTAGCTATCACCAAGCGATTAAACAAGCAGAAAGAATCTATATACCTTATCTTTGTTCTGAGAGGTCAGTATTAACTTTGTCTTAAAAGTCTGAGGGCTGCACTAGGAATCAGCAGAGACTTCATTTTACTAAGATTCATTTTTAAAGCAAAGTGTGTTCATGGCTAAACATATTTTCCAAGAATACAGAAACAAAAATTAAAAAAAAAAAGAAGGAAAAAGAAAGACCACCTCCACACACCTCCTTAAGTGATTTTATCAAGCTGGTGAGGAGCTTCTCAGGAAACTGTGCCTGCCACTCCCATGGTCCGCCAAGGGAGACATTCTCTTTTGACCCAGGTAGTGCCAGAGCTGACGGCTGCTGGGAGAAGTAGAATATTTCCTCCCCTATCTGCTGCTTTTCCTACTGAAGGAAAAAAGGAAGGAAGGAAGGAAGGAAGGAAGGAAGGAAGGAAGGAAGGAAGGAAGGAAGGGGGGGAGGGGAGGGAGGAATGAATTATATGAGAAAATGCCAAAAGTAAAAAAAAAACCTCCCCCCCTTTTTTTATATTATTCATGTTCATCTCTTGTGAAGGTAAAGTCTGACTTCTGCATGTAAGAATGGGTCTTTTTAAAATGTACTTGATCTGTGTCTATCAGGTCAGTGATAATGAAGGTTGGGGGTCATTTTCCATTTTATATTCTATACCTCTGTGTTGTGAGAATTTGTTACGAGGAACATGGATTTTTATTTTTTAAAATGATATTATAAAAACAGATGGTAGGTCTTAAGATGGAGAGATTTCTAATTCTTTTTTGATCTAAGTCAGTGGTAGCTCCTAAACTTGGCTGATCTTCAGAATCCCCTGGGGAGCTTTAAAAATACAGGTTCTCAGGGCCCCACCTTTGGAGATTCTGATCCTGGGCTGGAATGGGGCCCAAGGACCTGTTTTTAGAGGGTCCTCAAGTGATTGAAATGCATAGCAGCTTTGGGAATCCTGTGGTATAAATTATTAAGGTGGTTCCTTAAAATAATTTTCTCCAATATCGACAGTGGAGGGTTTCTATAATATCTCAAGGGATTTTAAAGTGATGAATCAAATCAGCCACACAGGGTCAGTCTTTCTCTGCAGGGCCTGTGGCTGACAGTGAATTGCCCTTGCAAAGTAGGAGCCAAACTAGCAAGACAAAGCAGGTACTGGTGGAGGTTTCCCTAGCAAACGGGGATAACCGGGTCTTTTGCTTTTTGCACCAAGAGCTGAAGGCTTTCTTAGCTAGAGAAAATGAGATGGTTTATTAGACTTTTCCATGAATTTTTTCCCCACCAGACTTGTGTCAAAACAGCTAGTCCTGGATAAAAGAAAACAAACAAAAAAAGAGTTGTGGGACCACACCCAGTGGTAATACTGATAGTGTTTACACTTTACAACACAGCATCACACTGGTGAGTTTTCAGGCACTGGTCGGAATGAACCATTCAGGAGAAGCAAGTTCAGGCTTTCTCCTGCAGGACCCTCAGAATGACCTCAACCTCAGGTAACTAGACAAACCATGAGTTTTGGATTCACAGTTAGGGAAGTCACCCCCAAACTTTCTTGTTAAAGTAACCACCAAATGTTCCTGCCGATGCCCTGCTTTTTTTTTTTTTTTAAAGATTTTATTTATTTATTTGACACAGAGAGAGAGAGATCAGATCACAAGTAGGCAAAGAGGTAGGCAGAGAGAGAGGAGGAAGCAGGCTCCCCACTGAGCAGGGAGCCCGATGCGGGCCTCGATCCCAGGACCCTGAGATCATGACCTGAGCCGAAGGCAGAGGCTTTAACCCACTGAGCCACCTAGGCGCCCCGATGTCCCGCTTTGAGAAAGTTCAGCGTGGACCCATATCTAAACTTTGTAAGTTTGCAGCAGATACATTTGAGGAAGATTCATCCATGTACAAAAAATGGCCGAGTTGGCTCCAGCCCTCTTTGCACACAGCCCTCCAGTGAGGTGGGCCTGTCTGTGGCTGGCGGTTGTGGGTACCAGCCAGGGTTTCTGGTTTTTCAACAGTCTCAGAGAAAAGGAATCCACTCCTCCCAGCTCTTACAAAGGACTTCCTCAGGGAGAACAAGGGAAACGTCTTTGGCTCATGTCTGAGGAGGTTAATTGGTCTAAGATCCATGGTACAACTCATAACTCCGGTTCCCCCACACACACGCACACAAATGGAGACCAAAGCACGACATTTCAGTCAGCTCGATGCAGCTTGAAAGCTAAACTTCAGCATGAGGTAGAACAGCTACTACAAATGCTAACCAAAATTCGATTAAGTGACAGGTCTCATTTCAGAAATGTGCACATACTGTATGCTTTATGGTGTAAACTACATTTGGTATAAACCAAATGTACCAACAGATGGGTCTCATAACACAGGAATGAGCAGGGCTGGTAGCATCCTTGCAAATCGGGGCCTGCCTTAGAAGGTCCCTCTGACGTCAGCATGCAGTTAGCTGCAGCATGCAGGTAGCGTGACGTCGCTGCAGTTAGCGTCACCGCAAAAGATGTTTGGATGTGTTTTCTGGAAGAACATGAAGGGATTTCCCCCACTTCTTCTGGAAATATCTATTGGGCAGGAGATCCGGTAAAATGACTCAAATAAGCTTTGTCAGATGGGCAATATTTCACAGAGGTCATGGTCCAGAAAGAATAACCTTTATCTGCATTCCCATCGCTTGCACCCATGGAGCAGCTGCTTGTCTAGCCCTCTCCATTTTTAGATAGGGTCAGACTCTTGTTTTTTTTTAAACCGGAACTTCCAGAGGCAGGGCCACCATCAGAGCACTCGCAAACACTGTCTGGGAATCGCCCGACGTGTCCTTGCTTGTGCCGCTTTCAAAGTCACGCCTCCCTCCTTCCGTTTGGACTTCTGTCTGGGGAAGTGGTCGTGTTCAGCCATGCATGCACAGAGAGCACCATCTGATTTGGAATGCTTAGAAATAGCCGTGTTGACAGCGAGACCTGGAATGTCTGCAGAGTGTGGGCCGAGCGCACCAGCGTCTACCATCTTTCTAGCCATTCCTCTCTAACGCAACCACAGCGGTGCAGCCATCCAGACATAACGTGACCTCTCTCTCCCCTCCATCTTGTGTGGGGCTGGTGAGGATTGGCCAGGAAGGCACCTCCACCCCTTCCCTTGGAGCCTTTATATGGCAAATTGGCTCCCAGTTCGCCCTCGGCCTCCTGCCTGGCAGGAGCGGGCCCGTGGCTCTCTTCCCAGCCCCTCTACAGGCACATTCCCAGTGGGTACTGCTAGCATTTGGCTGAGCTCGCTCCTTTTTTCAGCCTTGGCCTTGGTCTGCGCCCCTGACCGGGCGCGCAGCACAATAAGCCTCCAGCTTGTTCATTCTTTCCAGCTCCTGCTGCTTTGCCCTTGTGGAACCGGCTCTTCCCCTGCACAGCACGGAACCCGAACTCCTGATTCATGTCTGTGCACTTAAAAAAAGAACAGAGCCCAGTGAAATTCTAGCCTTGCCTGGCGCTTTGGAGTGATCCAGAAGCACGTAGCTGGTTCTCGATAAATGACTGCTGATGGGGTGGATAGATGAGGCATCAAGTGTGGTCTCTTTTGGTTTGTAAACAGTTGTCCACTTAGATCCTGGGTTTCGAGTCTCCGGCATCTCAGATCCTTCTGTCTTGTACCGGTCGGTACTTCTGCAAACTGTTGACCCACTTTCAGAACCCCTAGGGTTAATTAGCATTTTTGTGGTAATGTGTTCTGCCTTCCACATGGGTAAAATTGATCTGTTCTTCAAGCCACCTATAAGTTGGATGAATGCGGATGATTCATGTTGATGTTTGTGTGAGGCTGGGAAGTTGGGTAAAGGTGGCAAATTGCAAATCCCAGTTGAGCTCTCAGATCCGAATTGCATGAGAAGCATCTAACCCAGTTTTAAACGGGGCACCATGAAGATCTTTCTAAAACGTTTTCCTTTACTTTCTAGAAGTAGATCTCTCCTAAGTAAGTGGCATCTGCTGAACATGGTTTATTCTTTCTGTGATAGTTTGATTTGGTTCCTTCCCTATAGTCGACATGATGCACACTAGCTATTTTAAGACCGGGTAGGAAGGGTGTGGGCCTCGAGGAGGAATATGTTCACTTTGGCTCCCTATGGGCGGGGGTAATAACGTGAGGTCATGCAGAACTGGTCACACAGGCAGGATGGTGCATCAGAAGCTGGCTTTGACATTTACTAAGCAGTGCATGTTTTTGAGCACGGGGATGACGTAAGAGCCTCAGGAAGTGGTGTTAATGTTGATCCCAGGGGGAGGACCCCATCAAGGGTCTGTGGCAGGAGTCTGCAGACAGGCCCCCCTGGGGGGCAGGCATGGGAAGGAGGGGTCAGGGGAGATTCTGAGATGGCAGAGCAAAGGGAACTTGGTGACTGATTGACGAGGGGAGTGAGGAATCACAGATGCCTATGGGGCCAAGTCCGGGGGATCAGACAGGTGAGGGTCATGGGGAAGGAGGAGATGAGCTGAAGGAGTTTGGGAATCTGTCTATAAGCACAGATGCTCCAAGTCCTGCCCCTTCTCACCAGGACTGGACTTGGTGAGCGAGGTGAAGCCTGAGTCTCCACATCTCTGACGAGAAGGAAAGCCTTCTTCACTGACTTGAGGCCAGTCTCTCCCACGTGGAAAGCAACATCAACACACTGCTGCTTGGAGCCTGCCCCTTGCTTTGTTCCAGTTAAAGCAATTTCATTTGTATCAGCACAGGGCCCACTGAGACTGAGTACCATGCTTGCTCATGAGGACACGCCAATTTCAAAACTAAAGAGAATATCCCGCAGGCCATGACTGGAAGGCACGTTGGAGGTCAAGCCTCCTACTAGAGGCGGACCTGCTTGTCCGAGCCCAGGTTGGCCACGGCTGTTGCTGGGCTGAGTCCATTTTTATGCACATGAGAAAGTCCATAGGAACTGGTCATACTAGACTGCTTTCTTTGAGCAAAAAAATGATCTCTCCTGATTCATCTTCATTTTGGTGTTTCAAAATTCATGGCCGGTGTATGAATCTGCAACCTGGTGTTAAATTTAATAAAAGTGCTCCAAAAGTTCAGGTTGATTTGTAGGGGGTTCTCAGTTATCCTCTGAGAATAAAGGAGTGAATCTGTACCTCGAAGGAGACCTGTATGCTGATGAAATGATTTTCTGCTGTGGATTCAAGCCTTGGTGTCTACATATCGATAATTTGGGGCTTTGTCTAATTTTTCAAATCTTTATGGAATATTTCATCAAGGGGCACTCTGTGGACTTGAGAAGGGCTGGGTTGAGGGACAATAAATAACCTCTCTGTGATACAGTCCAAGGCAGTCCTCCGCACAGTGCCGACCACCCAGGGGCCTTGCGATTCCAGATGAGTCAAGACAAGCACCACCTGGGAGATGGCTTCTGTTTTGGCCTAGTCCATGTTCCCTAGATCTGCAGAGAATATATTTGAGAAAGGTGGAGGGGGAATGAAAAGCTGCCTTAGCCAACCCTGAGGAAGAGGACAGTCACAGTGAGCATAGCAGTTGCTGGAAGCTTGGTGCTGCAAGCCGCGCAATCTGCTATCCCCATTTGTTGATCTCGCATGCCATCCTTCAGTTGGCACCACGGCTGCCAGGAACCACCCCCTCCTTCTTCCATCAGAAGGCAAGGAAAGAGGCACCGTGGCAGCGTTAACTCTTCCTGCCCTGAAGTCTAGAGTTCCTCCTGCCCCCACCCCCCAGGGTGGGAGGGGTGATTGATAATCTATGCCATGTTAGGATCCACACAGATATTCAAAGTCGAAGAGGCCGAGGGAATTTTTCCAAAGAAGAAAAGCAGCACTCAGTCTCTCCCAGACTAGACCACATGCGGCAGAGGATGGAGGTCACCTGAGTTTGGAAGGACAGTGATCGCTAAGGAAAGCTGCCTTTTCCTCCAGCCGGGGATGATCTGGTCTGAATACTCCGGGCAAGTCAGCAATGATGGGTAGAGACGGCACAGGACCAGAGACACCTGCTGTGTTCTGTGAAGGAGGAAAACAAATACTGGGAGGCAGAGGTGAAGAAGCAAGGCCTGGGAAGGGGAGGAGGGGGTAGAAATAGTCCAGCATCCTTCCAGAGACAGCTGTGACATTTTACGGGGTAAATTGAGTAGCCTGATGTGACTTAGCAAAAAGAATACAACTCCTTTTTACATTTTTTAAAGAAGTCGTTGAAAATCACACAGAAGGTGTTCCCGTTTTGCTTACCGTGCTTCTACGGAGATGGGAGAGGGGTGCAATCTGGGCCCCAGTGTGAGGTCCGGAAGCGTCAGCAGGCCTATCGGTGAGTGCGGGAGGGAGGGACTACCTGGATTGCAGAGCGTGGGAACAGCTTTGTTCAGATGAAAGGACTACAAGCTATCACTTTTAATGAATTAATTTGTACATCTAAATGCTTGGAACAGTGCCTGGCACATCATAAACGCTGTGGGTTCACTATTGCTATTACCACTATTATGGCTGACTATTAGAATTTTCCAGAGGCAAAACTCATGTGGTGTGTCTTTACTCAGAAATCATACATGAAAGTTGATGCGAAAAGCTCCTCTTCCTCAGCTGAGGAAATATAAAATGGAATAGCCTTCGAGAAACCTAATTCTCAGAAATACCCTCTGTCTTGTTTGGAAAACGTCCTGCTTTTCTGCTGGGTGTGGCCAGAGTGGAGGGGTACTTTCCTTCCAGAACCCAGGGAGGAGCCTCTGCTGTTAGGAACGATGTGAAGTAACCACTGGTTTCATGTGAGGTGACGGGTGTTATAAGGAAACTTTGTGTGCTTGTGTGAGACGTAAGACCGACAGACTTTAGTTTTTTTAGGGAACCATCTGGTGATCAGAGACTGACAAAGGGACCCCATTTCCCAGGGAGGGGACTGTCTCAGGTACTCTTTCTCAAGACCCACTGCTTTCGACTGGCCAACCCGGCCTGTCCTCCCCTCCAGAGATCCGTATTTCACACATATTTCAAGGTTGAATTCAAATCCATTGGAGGTAATTTTGCTGACCCCCCCCAACCACACACACACACACACACACACACACACACACACACACACACTGTTCCCTGGGCTCCCTCTCATCTAAACTCCTCCGAGACCATTGTTCTGTCTGACACAGTTTAATGCCACTAATAGGTTATTGATAGTACATGAAAGGGGTTCAGAACAGCGCCCAACTCATTGCTCATGATTTGTGCTTTCCTCCATTTTGTCTTGTTCACCCTCACAGTACAGTAGTT
Organism: Ailurus styani; assembly: GCA_002007465.1. Lineage (NCBI taxonomy): Eukaryota > Metazoa > Chordata > Mammalia > Carnivora > Ailuridae > Ailurus > Ailurus styani. The sequence continues at coordinate 3,833,859 of LNAC01000039.1, forward strand.
TCTTCGTTGTACAAACGAGTTAACGGAGGCACAGAGAGGCCAAGTCAAGTCGTAGGTATGAACCAGACCGCCTGACTCTCACGCTGGGGATCCTAATCCCTTTCTGTGTTTAGCTTCCTGCCTGGCCCTTTTCATCGTTGCTCTCACCCCGCACATGTTAGCCTCGCCCTCGCAAACAGGCCCCTGTCTCATTTTGTTCCTGGGAGTGTATTCTCCCAGGCCCCCGGCACTGGGAGCTCTCTGCGGACTGGCGTTCGGGTCCCGGTGGCCCAGGAGCGGGTTCTCCCGACTGGATGACTGGCGGCCGGGAGCTGTGTGCTGAGCGGAGATTTTTCCCAGTGTGAACTCTCCTGGACCAGCTCCAGCTCTTGCTGGCGTGTTAGCCTCCGACTTTCTTACTGTTGACAAATGGTTCCCAGCTGCACAAGCCGCGACCTGGCTTCTCCTCGGCCAGTGCCAGGGAACACTTTTCTTTCAAGAACAAGCAGGAACAAGTTGATGCTGGCCGAGTCGCCCCAGGCAAACCCAGAAGTCTTGTCCTTTGTCTGTGACCCTCCGCTCTCTGCCACACGTGGTCCCTGTGCTGCCCACCCCCCAGCCCTAGGTCCCACGTAGACCTGGCTCACCGATTAAAACAGGTCCAGGCCTCTGCCCTTTGTCCCTGGTGGTTAAGGCTGCTAATTACTACAGATCTGATAAACAAAGCCAGGCTTACTGGGAATCCCTCCTGGTGACATATTTGCATTTTATTTTATTTTTATTTTACTTTTTAAAAAAGGATTTTGTTTGTTTGAGAGAGAGAGCACATGCAAGCGGGGAAGGAGCAGAGGGAGAGGGACAAGCTGACTCCAAGCTGAGTGCAGAGCCCGATTTGGGGCTAGAACTCACAACCCTGAGGTCATGACCTAAGCCAAAATGAAGAGGAGTCTTAAAGGGCTGAGCCACCCAGGCACCCCACATATTTATATTTTAAAAGGAGATAATTCCTTAACTGCTCTGCAAAAGTTGAGGCAAAGGAGGTCCTTACAGGACAGGCCCTGTGGGAGGCAGGGCTTTGCTGTAGAAAGGACTTCAGTTCAGGGGAATCCTGGGTTCAAATTCTGACTCATTCCTTGCTAGCTGTGTGACCAGGCAGCTTCTACAAACCCCAGTTTCTGTCAGATTGCATAGCACCTGAGACACTGAGAGTTAACACCCTGATCAGTTAGAGCCCCTCCATGAGTGTCTCTTCAAAGTCTCTTCCTGGGGCTCCTGCGTGGCTCAATCCTTAAATGTCTGCCTTCAGTTCAGGTCATGATCCCAGGGTCCTGGGATCGAGCCCTGAGGCCCACATCAGGCTCCCTGCTCAGTGGGGCGTCTGCTTCTCCCTCATCCTCTCCCTCTCCCCTGCTTGTGCTCTCTCTCGCTAATACATAAATAAAATCTTGAAAAATAAATAAAGTCTCTTCCTCCCAGAGGATTTCCCTCACCATCTGTGGGTAGGGGGGAGGCCAATTGTAGTTGGTTGTCTGTTGTTGTAGAATTAAGAACATAATTGTTTTTGTATCCTGTTCAGTTGTAAATTATTCTCAGCTTGGGATTTTTAGAAACACTTATTTATTGTGAAATATAGCTGGTATGCAGAAAAGTGCATGAAACACACATGTACAATTTAGCAAATCGTGATACAGGCGTCACCCATGTAACCACTATCCTGATCGAAAAAGAAAAGTACTGCTTTAAAGTGGTATGTTTATATGACACAGTGATTCTCATCTGGGGTTGGTTTTGCCCCCAGTGGACATTTAAACCTTTTTGGTTGTGGGGGTGCCTGGCTGGCTCAGTTGGTAAAGCATGCAATTCTTGATCTTGGTGTTATGAGTTCAAGCCCCACCTTGGGCATGAAGCCTACTTAAAACAATGGTTAACCCTTCTTGGTTGTGATGTCTGGTGAGGCACTACTGGGATCTCTAGTCAGTCCCGGAATACTGACTGCTAAACACAAAGCAAACCACAGCAAAGATTACCCTGCCCCCGAAGTCTGTGGAGCCCGGGGTTGGGGAAGCCTGATACAACACAATCTGATGAACCATTGTGCAAACGCCCGATTTCTGGAAACACAATGCTTCAGTAGGAGGTGAACTATTTTTTTTTAAGATTTTATTTAATTATTTGACAGAAAGAAACACAGCAAGAGAGGGACACACAAGCAGGGGGAGTGAGAGAGGGAGAAGCAGACTTCCAGCAGAGCAAGAAGCCCGATGTGGGGCTCGATCCCAGGACTCTGGGATCATGACCTGAGCCCAAGGCAGACACTTAACGACTGAGCCACCGAGGCATCCCAGGAAGTTAACTCTTAGGGAAGGATTTGGGTGCTCAAGAAACCTGTTAGTCTCAATACTTATACATAAGGTATTGTCAGTAATCCCATCCCACTCAACTAATTGTTTTCTGGGGTTTGGGGGGGGGGGAAAGGCCACCCTGAATTTCTGATGAAGGATCTGAAGTTAACAGCCCTTGCTAATAGCATCCCTCAGTTTATGTTCTCCCACTGTTTCCAAATGCTTTTAATCTCCCCTGTCAATTTGCACCAATCTTGGAATCAAATACTAGACAAGTTAGAAGAAGCCAGATGTGTTCCATCCTACAATTAATTAACTCGTGAATAAATTAAATTCTGTACTCTTTTTTTGTTTTTTTAGATTTTACTTATTTGATAGTGACACAGCCCAACACAGGCGCTCCTAAATACTGTACTCTTTCCAACGACTGGTCCTGGCCTCCCACGCTCTTGTAACCGTCTTCCCTTTACTGCAGGATTTAGTCGTTCGCATTGTCTTTATTCTCGGCAACCTGACAGCGAAAAATAACCAAGCTCGCGAACAATTTTCCAAAGAGAAAGGGAGCATCCCGACCCTGCTGGCGTTGTTCCATGCATTCTACAAACTGGACCTGTGTGCGGAGAAGCGGGCGGCGGGAGCGGAGCAGCCCCAGCTGCCCAGGCCGCGGGCCCGGGCGGAGGACGTGCTCATCAAGCTGACCCGGGTGCTCGCCAACTTGGCCATCCACCCTGGCATCGGCCCGGCGCTGGCCGCCAACACGCACGCCGTGGGCCTGCTGCTCGCCACGCTGGGTAAGGCCCACGCCGCGCCGCTGCCTGCAGGGGACGCAGCCCGCTGGTCCTGTGTCCCACGGCCCCCCACCCCCACCCCGGCGCTGGGCGGGTTTCAGGGGCGCAATCGGCTAGCTTGTGTGAGCCTTCTCAGCCGCAGGAGGGAAAATTCCTCTTCTGCTCAGACCTACCTCCAAAGTAATCCAGATTAAAAAAAGGTGAAGAAGAAGAATATATATATTAAATATTTATGTTTTGAATATATATTTAAATTTTAAAATCCACGTTAAAATACATCAAAATATATTTTTCATATGTGTATATTTGGAAAGGAAAAAATAGTTACTAAAATCCACTGAAGTGTACCCCTTGAAAAGGGTTTTATTTTATGGTATGTGAATTTTATCACAATTTAAGAAAAAAAAAGGGTACCAATCAAATTGCCAAAAATTGGCCAAACTAAGCACAAAGTGTTTAAAATCCTTCATTTTTCCTGGGTTAGTCCATGTGATGAGAGTGTATCTTTTTCTTAGGTTTTTAAAGTATCTGTAATTATGACCCCAGTCATTCCGAGCCCATTTCCCCCCATTATTCACCACTGCACTCTTCCATAACAAACTACCACAGACTGGGTGTCTTAAACGAGAGAAGTTTGTTTCTCTTGGTTCTGGAGCCTGGAAGCCCAAGGTTGAGGGGCCTGCCTGTGGAGTCTGGGATGAGAGCTCTCTTCTTGCCTTGTAGACAGCTGACTTCTCACCAGGTCATCACGTGTGGTTCCTCAGTGAGTGCCCTCAGCAAGAGAGTGCATGATCTCTCTCTCTCTCCTAAGACCTCCAGTCCTATCGGATAAGGACTCCACCCTTACGACCTCATCTCACTTTACCTCCTGAAACCCCTGTCCCCAGTTACAATTGCATTGGAGGTTAGGGCTTCCACATATGAACTTGAGGGAGGGGGACACAATTCAGTCAATAATATTCTGCTCCTGCCCCCCCCCCAGATTCATGTCCTTCTCACATACAAGACACATTTATTGCATCTCAGGCGCTGCAAAAGTTTTAATTCGTTCTGGCATCAATTCTAGTCTAAGGATCAATATCTCATTTAAATATCATCTAAATCAGATATTGTGAGACTCAAGATCCTGAGAAAGAATTCCTCTCCTGTGAACCTGTGAAACCAGACATGTTACATGCTTCCAAAATACAGGGGTGGGGCGGACCTGGAATAGACATCCCCATTCCAAAGGGAAACGGGAAAAAAAGGTGGCAGTTCCCAGGCAAGTCTACAAGCTAGCCTGCTGAATTCCATCATAGTTTAAGACTTGAAAGCAATCCTCTTTGGTTCAGTGCTCTGCCTTCCAGACCCACTGGGTTGGTGGTCTGACTTCCACATCTCTGTCAGTCAGGGTGCCGGGGCTCTGCGGCTGGTCTCATCCTCAGGGCTTCGGGGTGAAGGTGTCTGGCCTGTTGAACCCGAGGCAGGGGCCCTGGTTGTGATCTCTCATTCACCTTTGGGGTCATTTCCACTCTTCTGGAAGAATAGTGCCCACTCACAGCCCAATAGCTCTCTTCTCCTGTCCTGTCACACGCAAGGATAGCCTTCCTGTCTCAGAACCTTTTGGTCTTAGAAGCTCTTTATTGATTGATGTTCCAAACGCACTTGGTTCCCTCTAGCACATGCTTTTGTACTTTTTGCCATAGAGGTAGACTGAAAATCTTCTAGATCTTCAGGTTCTAGTTCCTTTTGCTTAACAATTCTTTCTTCAATTCATCTCTCTCTCCTCACCTCTTACTATAAAATCAGGAGAAGCCAAGCCGCTCCTCAAACACTTTTGCTTAGAAATCTCAGCTCAATATCCAGTATCGTTGCTTTCAAGTTCTACCTTTCACAAAACACTAGAATGCAAACATAGTTCAGCCAAGTTCTTTGCCACCTTGCAATAGCAATCACTTTTCCCTGCTATTTCCAATAACCTGTTCCTCATTTCCTCAGAATGGCCTTTATGTCCATATTTCTACCAACATTCTGTTCATGATTATTGTTGTGTTCCCTAAGAAGATAGAAGCTCTCTCCCACTCTCCTCTTTTCTTTCTGAGCCCTGACCCGAACTGCCTTTAACATTTCTCATTTCTAGCATGCACCTCAGACTCCTTCAGCCGCCCCCTGTCCCTCAGTTCCAAAGCTGCTGCCACACTTTTAGGTACTTGGTACAGCAGCACCCCCCTTCGTGGGACCAATGCCCATCCCAGTCTGCTACGGCTGCCGTAACAAAAGAGCATAGACTGGGTGACTTCAACAACAGATTTATTTCCTCACACTCTGGAGACCAGAAGTCAGATCAGGCAGACATCATGGCTGGGTTCTGGTGCCGTCTGTCTCCCTGGCTTGGGGATGGCTGCCTTCTCTCTGTGGCCTCACATAGCCTCTGCTGGCGTGTGCACTTGGAGAACATGTGCTGTCTCTCTCTCTCTTCCTCTTCTTTTTTTATTTTATTTTAATTTTTATTTTATGTATTTATTTGTCAGAGAGAGCACAAGCAGGGGGACTGGCAGGCAGAGGGAGAAGCAGGCTCCTCGCTGAGCAAGGAGCCCAATGCCAGGCTTGATCCCAGGACCCTGAGATCATGATCTGGTCTGAATGCAGCCGCCTAACTGACTGAGCCACCCAGGCAACCACCTTCCTCTTCTTATAAAAGCTACCAGCCCTATTGGATTAGGATTCCACATTTATGACCTCATTTAATCTTAATTACCCCTTAAAAGCTGTATTTCCAAGTACAGTTACATTAGGGCTTCAGCATATGAACTGGGGTGGGGGGCATTATTTGGTCTATAGCACCCCCTTCCACTTTTTAGGCCTTGTCATTTCCTGCAGTCACCCCTGCCTGCCAGTAAGCAGGGAAATTAACTAACACACAGAGTGATCAGCTTAGCTACTACTTACCAGGCTCTGAAAGATTTTCTCATTGTAGAAGAAACATTAATACCTGGTGAAAATGATGTTTTGGGATAACCTTTGGACTTGGCCCCCTGTTCTTCATTAAGATCCATTATCGAGTCCTTTAGTGCCTAATGAGTCCTATGCTAAAGAAGGTTTATCTTAGTCTGCTCAGGCTCTGTATAACAAGAGATAAAACACAGAGAGGGTGGCTTAAACCACAGACATCTATTTTCTCACATCACAGTTCTGGAGGCTGGAAGCCCAAGGTCAAGGGGCCAGCAGGCTTGGTGTCTGGCGAGGATGCTCTTTCTGACTTGTAGATGCTACTTTCCTCCTCTTCTAAGGGCAGCAGTCCTACTGGGCGAGGGCCCTGTCCTGATGATTCATTTAACCCTTCATCACCTCCTTGTAGGCCCTTGCCCAAGATTCACCCACACTGGGGGTGACGTCACACTGGGGCTTCTCCATGTGAACTTGGAGAGGAACACCAACCTTCAGTGCATTGCAAGGTTTAAAAAATGTAGTATCTGCTCTCTAGGAGCTCCGGGTCTATGGTGGAGGCATGGCAGGTGTGCAGACAGGAAGCCTATGACAACTACCAGCAGCAAGACCGACACAGGACATGAGGCCCAAGGAGTTAGAGCCCCAGAACTTGTCTCTAGAGGCCAGCCTCATTGCAGAGGGTCTTTGAAAATTAAAACAAACAAAAATATTTCCAATGAAGACTAGCCCTTTCAGCAAGCTCCCAGATTTAGAGACTTGCTGCCTTAGTGGCCAGCTCCAAATTCTAGACTTTCTAATATCCGTGAGCTACACGGGGCTGTGTGATTCTCTCAAGCCCTCTGGCAGCAAATGATTGGCCCCTGACATCTCTACTGGGCACTCAGGAGGAGGCAATGGAGAGAACAGATGGTTGAGTCAGACACACCTGGATTCAGTTGTGGGTTCTGTGAAGTCAGGCAACTGTGAAGTCACACCTCTCAGCCTCAGTGGTCTCATATGTAAAATGGGCATATTCGGAGGTTAATATGGACTGAATTGTATCCACCACTCCCCAACTTCAGTTGAAGCCCTAACACTCAGTGTGATGTTTTTTGGAGATGGAGCCTTTGGGAGATAATGTAGACAAGGTCAAGAAGCCAGGGCGCTCATGGTGAGATCAGTGTCACTACTAATAACCAGAGAGCTTGCTCTGGCTTTCTCTCTAACACATAGGGTACAGCGAGAAGGTGACCATTTACAAGCCAGGAAGCACTCTCACTGGAACCCAACCACACTGGCATCCTGATTGCAGACTTCCAAACTCCAGGACTCTAAGAAAAGAAATTTCTGTTAATTAAGCTCCGAATCTGTGGTATTTTGTTATGGTGGCCTGAGCTAAGACAGATGCACCTTTGGAGTTTGAATTATTGTGGGCTCAAATGCTTGTAAGTGCATGTAAGGAAGGCATTATTAATCATTTACTTTTGTGGGGCTAAGTGTGTGTACAGCCCTTGGTAGTCTTGTGATAGATGCCTCAGAGCGAGTCCCTACCCCCTTTCCCTCAATGCCAGACATTATACAGAAGGTGGTGATAGAGAAGAGCTACCTTTTCTTTTCCTGGATGAGCTAATGAATTCTCCTACCAAGGCAAGAGAAAAAAAAAAAAAACAGATTCCTGAACACTGCCCAAGGTCTAGTGCCATCAGTCTGGGGGTGGAGGGAATCAGGGCTCCTAAAATGGCTTTTCTACCTCTGCTGGGAGATGAGTCTGGAGTCTGAGTGGAAGGCAGGGACAGAATGACCAAGGGTCTCATGTGCGGACTAAGAGTTCAGTCCTTCACTCGTTGTTGCATTCAGCAACCGTTTACTGAGCACCCCCATGTGCCAGAGTCTGTTCTCGCTGCTGGGAATACAATAAAGAGAAACAGACAAATCCCTAGTCTTGTAGAGCTTCCATTTTAGGACTAGAAGACAAACATTAAACACATAATAGGTCAGATGAGTATGTGTGCTATGGAGCAGAAAAAAAGGGTAGGGGAAAGAGGGTAATGGATGGCATTTTGTACAGGGAGGTTAAGGAAACTGTGTTCAATAAAGTGACTTCTAAGCAACAACCTGAAGAATGTGAGGAGTGAACCAAGTGGATAACTGGAAATAGAGTATTTTCTAGGCAGAAGGAATAGCAGTGCAAAGGTTCAGGCAGGATCACACTGATATGTTTTAAAAAAAAAAAAAAAGGAGGGGGCCAAGAAGACCATTGTGGTTGGCACTGGGGACCTGAGAGCCGGAATAGCAAATGAGGCCTCCGATGTCAGAACTGGGGCTGCCTAGGGGCACCGGGGTGGCTCAGTTGGTTGAGCATCCAACTCTTGATTTCCACTCAGGTCATGATCTTGGGGTTGTGAGATAGAGCCCCATGTGGGGCTCTGTGCTGGATGTAGAGCCTGCTCCAGATCCTTTCTCTTCCTCTCCCTGTGTGCCGCACCTCCCACTTAAAAAAAGAACTGGGGCTGCCCAGGTAGGGCCTGAGGCCCAAGTAGGACAAGTGATGTTAGCTGACTATTAAAAGATCACCATGTTAAGGATAGACTCAGGGAGGAAGGTGGAAGAAGAGAAGCCAGTTAAGAGGTAAGGGATAGGCTAGGTGGTAGCAGAGGAGGTGAGAAGTGATCAGATTCTGTGTGTTTGGAGGGCAGCACGGTTAAAGTTATGAACAGATTATACCCTAAGGGTCATTCTGCTAAGAGGTGGAGGTGTGAGGAACAGACTGGAAGGGTAGAGCTCCCAGGAGAGCTCAGAACACCACATACTGGTGGGGGTAAGACTCAGATTGGTGGGGGTGAGACACAGCTCGGCTTGTTGGTGTATTGGCACCTTCACTTGACTATAATCACAGAGCCTAGATAAGCGTAATTTTTCCAGACCCCCTGAGTGGAGGGATTGAGCTTAGAGTGGTCTAGAACCCTGTCAGGAGTGGTCCCCTGTGTTTGGTGCATTTCCCAGCAGGAAGAGTCCTGGGAAGTAAAGCAGCAAGCAATGCCCCTGCACAGATCCCATCTGGGACAACGGCTTGACCACGGCGTGATGTTGGGGCAGGTAGGAGGTCATGTTTCTGCCCCTGCAATGAGTCTTCCATACCGTTTTCCTAACTTTCTTTCAGAATACAAGTCAATTGAGGACTGTGAGGAGCTGGTGATCAACGCTACAGCCACAATCAACAACTTATCTTACTACCAAGTGAAGAATTCCGTAATTCAGGACAAAAAGCTATATATTGCTGAATGTAAGGTTCAGAATTGGGTTTGAGTAGATGAATATTTGTTTAAGATTTCGACTTTTTAAATGAAATACAGAACAAATGTCCTTCCTATTTTCTGATTTCTTGTACACGTATCGAAGAGCCTGATTTGTTTCTAAGAATTCAGAATATGGGGAAAAGTTAGGGCCTCGGTTCTTGCTAAAGTCACTTACAGTTTGTATTTTATTGTCACTTGAAAATTTTGAGTTAACGGTATTTAGCATGACTTTGGTGTCTAATAACCTTTAAATGAAAAGTTAAATTTGCTGATTTTATGTCTCTGGTCCCCAAACCCAGTGCTCGTAAAGCTTCTTGTGAGTAATAACATGGATGGAATCCTAGAGGCTGTGCGTGTTTTTGGAAACCTCTCCCAGGACCATGACATCTGTGATTTCATTGTGCAAAAAAATGGTGAGTTAATGACACTTAATGTTCATAAACATGTTCTTCTTGCCAATAAACAGCTAAGCAGTGTTCGAGCTTGGGTCATGACAATGTGATACTTGTTTCTTCTCTGGGACAAGTAGTGCCTTACATTCTGTTCCATCTGTACTTAAGGCCTTCAGTTCAGTATGCCAAGATAGATCTGGGCAGTGTTCTTCCTGTTTCTTTCTCCCTCGTGAGTGCTCTGAGATGGTGTGTGGACGTGCGTGTGTGTTTAAGGGAAACAGGTAATCTATAGTCATCATTACTGTCCCTGAGAGTGGACTCAAGAGACATCCTCCTTCATGTACTAGAACATCCATAACAGGATGGGTTGTAATTGCAAAAAATGGAAAAAGCCTAAGTGTAAATACGTGATGACATTCACACAACAAAAAGTTGTATATCGGGGCACCTGGGTAGCTCAGTTGGTTAAGCATCCAACTCTTGATCTCAGCTCAGGTCTTGATCTCAGGGTTGTGAGTTCAAGCCCTGTGTTGAGCTCCACACTGGGCAGGGGAATCTACTTAAAAAAAAGTTCCATATCAATTAAAATATATGAACTAGAGGTTCAATCAACATGAATCAGCCTCCAACATGTAATACAGGAATGAAAAAGCTAGTGGTAAGAGGGCATATGAAGAATAATGCCATTAAATAGGTTTTAGAACATGCATAACAATCATGAGTATTGTTTATGTAACATACTTACATAGTAATGATATAAGGTACAAATGGCATTTGGAAATAATAAGGCAGAAGTCAGCTGTCAGGGGGGAAGGGACGCCCAAAGGTATAATATTGGATCTATAACATTTTATTTCTTAAACTGGGTGGCAGGTACCCAAGATAACCATCCTCTGTATGTCTCAAATATTTCATGTAAGAATAATAACTAAAAATCCCTAATTATCCATTATAGCAAATTTAGATACTACAGATATTAGGGGGGGAAAAAAGCAGCAGCAATAAACTGTCACCCACCATCTCACTCCCCCAGAGAGTGTAAACTGTTAACATTTTGATGTACATTATTTAGAGTTTTTTTTTAAGATTATGAATTTATTTGAGAGAGCAAGAGAGAAAGAGTGAGAGACAAGAGCTTACACTTGCATGAGTGGGGGGAGGGGCAGAGGGAGAGAGAGAAGCAGACTCCCCACTGAGCACGGAGCCTGAAGCAGGGCTCAATCCCTGGACCCCCCTCCCCCAAAGGCCATGACCTGAGTCGAAGGCTGGGACCCTGAGGATCATGACCTGAGCTGAAGGCAGATGCTTCACCGACTGAACCACCCAGGTGCCCCCATTCTTTAGGGTCTTAAACACACACACATATGTGTCTGACCAATCCCTGGGACCAAAGTCAGAGCAGGATGGCTACCTGTCAGGTGTGGGGGAGAACAGGAGGAAGCAGAGCATACACTTTATCCAACCTTGCCTAACCCTTTGCCCAACCTCTGCTGCGGGTGTTAAGACAAGAGGACAAAAAATTCCATTTCCTGGAAGTAAAGGAAAGTGGTTCCCAAAGGTGGGGGGCCTGTATCGATCTGAGCAGTCCCCCATCCTGGAAGTCCTGCCTTGCTAGAGGCCGGTTTCCAGCCCCCTTGGCAAGTCTTCTCTTACAAACCCTGGAAGACTTGAGAGAAGATCTCATTGGGTACTTACCTTCCTCCCCCGGGGTGTATTTCAAGAAAATTGGTGGTGAAGGGTCAAAAGGGCCCTTGAGAAGAATCAGATGTTAGAGATGAATGTCACCTGTGTGGTTGGACCCAAGTTTTTTTTGTCGTTGTTGTTTTCCTTTTCTACCAGAAGGGACTGTATCGCTGCCCTGGAGAGGGAACTGCTGTCTAGGTCAGAGAAAGCACTACTTGGGCACAGAGGACCTGGGGGAGGGGGAGCAAGTTCTAGATGCCGTGGATGTTGGCGAACCCGCAGCTGGGCATGGTGAGAAAGCCTTAGGAAGAATGGGTTAAATCCCCTAGCAGAGTTTCCAGTTTTGGGAGCCACTCCCCATTTTCCCCTTTTGCCATTTGTAAAATAAGGCACAGCTGGGAACCCTGAGCTTTATTGGTCCTCATTTGTTCTCTGCCCTCCCAGTACACAAGTTCATGATCGCCCTACTGGATGCCAAGCATCAGGATATTTGCTTTTCTGCCTGTGGCGTTCTCCTAAATCTCACTGTGGATAAAGACAGGCGTGTCATCCTAAAGGAAGGAGGTGGCATTAAAAAGTAAGTCTCAGGGCACGGAGTCCTGACTCTTTCACAGTTTCCCCAGGGAGCTTGGGCCCCTCTTGTCCTTCTCCCGGTGCTGAGGTATTTCAATGTTTGGAACCGCCAAGCTACGGCTAAAGTGGGAATTTAGGTTCCACTGGATACTTAAAATAATTCAGAAGTCAGTTATTGCTACTTTCTAGCTACTTAAATTTATAGCTATGAAATTTTTAAAAATAATCACTGAGTTACATATAATACATATTAAATAATACAGAAGGAGAATCATCGTTATGCTAAAAATACAAAAAAGAGTTGCTGACCTAGTGACTTCTCAATTTAACTTCAACTCAGGTTGGTGGATTGTTTAAGACATTTTGGTCCTACCGATTGGCAGCTGGCCTGCTTGGTTTGCAAAACTTTATGGAACTTCAGTGAAAATATCACCAGTGCTTCATCGTGTTTTGGAGATGAGGACACCAACACACTCTTAGTTCTGCTGCCATCATTTTTAGGTAAGACTCCTGTGAGTTTTATCAGAGTAAGAGAATTTTTTTTTTCTGTGACCTGCATGAATAAAGATTGGTATGTGTTTGAGTAGCTTTGTAAATTTGGAAATATTTGGAAGAGGCTGAGTGTTATTTCCAGTGGGGACACAAGGACTTTTAACTCCTTGGATACCGTCATGATTTCTTTGCATTTTTAATAGACTGCCTAAATCCAAGATTTCAGCATAAAGTATTGCTAATGTTTAAAAATATATAGATGTTGTAAAAAAATATAGATGTTGTAATCAAGAAAATAAGGCTAAAAGCTTCTCTGAATTAAGTCATGCTTTTAATGTACTATACATTTTAATTATTTTTATTTATTTTTAAAGACTTCTTTGAGAGAGTGAGCACGGGTGTGAGGAGGGACAGAGGGAGAGGGAGAAAGAGATTCTTAAGCTGACTTCCTGCTGACCCTGAGATCATGACTTGAGCTGAAACCAAGAGTCTGAAGCTTAACCGCTGAGCCACCCAGGCGCCTTGGGATCTATACATTTTAATTAGCAGCTATATTAATTATAAGGTAGAGGAACGTCTGTGAAACTATTTTGACATTACAGTGGGGTTCAGATCACTGAAAGGCGGGAAATCACGGATACAAACCAAACGAAATTGGATAGCTCCTTACATTAAAAAAAAAAGGTTCTTTAGGAGAATTCTTTTTCATCCTGGGTTAGGTCTAAAAACAATGATTTGAGTAAGTAAATGAATGTTTTAATAATCCTTTCCCCCAAACGGAGGTAATGTCCCTACCACTGCCCAGCCACTGTGTTGGATCAGCAAGGACACATGGAAAGTCTCAGTGTGACTTAGCAGTCGTGGATTCAGATCCTCGTGCTCTCTTATGGTGTGGTTCGACAAGAGAATTTCAGGACCTGTCTTTTCATCTGCATGATGGGGACATGGTAATCCCTGCCACGCTCCAGCAAGTAGTGAGGCTCAATTAGGCATCTGTCCACATCATAAAAAGACCCGAGAACCATAGCTGGACAGTTCGGAGTTTAAAACCTTGCTTTTGCCACTTCTAAGTTGTTGACCTTGGGCTTAACCTCCCTAAATGTATATTTTTTCATCTCTGAGCTAGGGACAATTGATGGGCACTTTGCAGTTACTAGAATGGTAAAGGAGGAGAGGTGTGCAGAGAGCTTGGTACAATCCCAGACACACAGCCTGGCTGTGAAGGTGCTTTGTAAATTGCAAGTTTTGTAACAATGTTATTAAACAGGAACTCAGAACCAGAAGTTACCTGAAAGACTCGGGATGGCCGAGTTGTGAAAATTGCTTTTTTGCAGTAAAAATAATTTTGCGTGTGTTGGAGTAAGGAAAAAAATGAGCATGGTTTTAAATGATTGAGGTTCACAGGGTGCTCTGTGAACATGGGGCCTTCTCGGGTTGCCAGGAGCAGAAGGCTGTGCTCAGCTTGTTTTAATTCAGTTCTCAGGTGTGGAGGAACATTGGAATCAGGTGTGGAATTTAAAAAACACACACTTGTCTTGACCCCATCCCCAGAAATTCTGACTTAGGAACTCTGGGGTGAGGCCTGTTATCTGCATTTTTTGCAAAGTTCCGCAGGTGAGTTTGCTCTGTAGCCAAGCTTGAAAACCCTTACCACGGTTAATGAAGAACTTTAAGGGAAGGGTGCACCTTGCCCAAAGCCTGCGGGAGAGGCACTGGAAGTTCGTTCTGGATGAAACCAGAGTCCCCGTCTGACCCCTTCAGTAGCAGGCCATCATTTCTCCACCAAGCTGGAGATGCCACTCTGCTCTGCCTCTGGTGTTATGCAAAAAGTTAGTTGGTCCTGGCTTCAACTAGCTCAAGGCTGCTTCTTGCTCCCCTCAGCGTGAGTCTCCTCAGCTCTTGGCTCACTATTTGTCTCCCATTTGGGGAAGAGGTGTGATTGGTTCTGTGCATCATTCCCTTGGGCTATAGGCCCTCCTGGTTTAGGCAGCAACTGCCTCTATCACAGGCTAAATCCAGCTGCCTTTGGGTGGGGCTGTCATCTATAAATAGCAAAATGGCGGGGGCATGGGACACAAGGGCCGCTTTGAAGAGGGTGTGTGCATGGCCAGCTCCTCAGCAGGTACAGAACCTGGCAGGCGCTTCTTTCTAGTAGGCCTAGTGCCTCCTCCCCACTCCCTCAACCTTCCCTTGGAACCAGGTTGGGCCTTTCCTGTGCTTCCCCAACCTCTGAGCTTTTGCAGGTGTGGTACACCTTACTCACCTAGCCAGGTGCTGCCTGTCCAGGAAGACCCTTCTCACATCCCTTTTCAAGTCCACGGTCTAGTCCTAGGAAACCTGTACTTCTTCAAGAGCAATCATGAATGGTTCTCCTGTATTATTTTGTAACTTTTATCTTGTTTCCCCACTCCATTTAAGTCACGTTGGAGAAAGGATATAGCCTCCTACGAAGGAGGTCCTTGATAGATTCCTGTGGACTGGCTAACTTTCTAAATCCCTTCCTGCCACCCCCACCCCCAACCCCAACCCCTGGAAGGGGACTGTGGCATGGATAACAAAAATGAAGCCAGCTGATCAGGGAGCCAAGTAACTGGCACCATGTGTCAGCGATTTCTCATGCGATTACCAGGCCCTCCTTACAAACCCTAAGGACCCAGCGACTTCCTTGTTTCTCCCACCACAGACGCTTACTTCTGACAGGGTTGTAGCTGGGTCTGACCAGTTGGGCAGCAGCAAGTCCTGTGGATACGGGGGTGAGCCTGGACTTGAATTTCAGTTTCTTCACAAAGATAGTTAAAAAGCCGGCCATTTTGAAAACAGGATGAACCGTTCTGTCCCTGAGCCCCACACCGAAGCGTGAGTGCTGTTTTTAGAAATCACGACAAGACAATCAATATAGAAATGTAAGTTTTCAACTTTTTCTTGATGGGTAAATGGGGCGGGGGGTTAGAAAAGGAGAAACTAATGGTCCTCAACACTGTTGGGACATTGGGATGTTGACATTCTTCTTGGAAACTGGCTTAAAAAGTATGTTGTCTAAAACTTTCTGATGGATTGCCGTCACTTCTTATAAACTAATTAGCAGTGTGTTTATCCTGAAGTTCTTAAGTGGTGTACCTTGGCGCACTGGTCTACCCTGAAATGCTCTCATGGGAGCTGGCAACTGGTGCAGTTTATTGTGAACGTAAAGGACACAGGTTGCATTTTGTTCATTGTGAGGTATACGCCACTTAGCACCTAGATTACGAGACAAGGGGTGGAGTGGGGCCCGATGTTCAAGTTAAAGGATCACCTTAAAGGGGCTCCTGGCTGGCTCAGTTGGCGGAGCATCCAGCTCTTGATCTTGGGGTTGTGAGTTCAAGCCCCACATTGGGTGGAGAGATTACCTAAAAAAAAAAAAATCACATTAACAAGCCCATGCCAAACAGCACGGACTGTGAGGGCTGTGCCTTATAATAGGGCAATAATTAAACCCTCAATAGCTACCTGGTGCTGAACCCCAAGCTACAAGATAGTGCAGTGAGTAGGAGCAGCTTTTATTGATGCTGCAGGATACTTAAACTATAATAGAGATTGTGCTATAACGATCACTGAGAAACTTACTGTTTTGAGTTCCTTACCCTTTTGTATACCTTTCTAACACCTTGCCTTAAATTCTAGTATTAGAAGTATGCTGTGCACGAAGAAATCTTAAGAATAATTGGTTCTCTAAATCAATGCTCTTCACACTGTGCCCAGCATCTTTAAAAAACGAGGTAGCAAAGAAAATACCAGAATCTATCACATGTAGTAAAGTGAAGTATTCTATGGTGAAACCGTTATTTGTACATAAGTTGGTAAATCACAATATAAGTCATGACCTATGTATTTTTTAGGTCACAGTCCGGAGTTTGAAAATCACAGATCTCAATTGTTCTTGAATTCACCTCTGCCATTCTCGGCAGTAAAGTTCCAAAATGCAATACCAAGCGTCATAGGGCATTTTCTTATGTATTTGCTGTGTTTACTTTCAAACCGAAGACTGCTTTTCCCTTACCTGTAGCTCTTTGGCCACTTTGTTATCTTGTCTAACCCAATTTACAAATTAATATGGTCCAAGTGTGGATTAATTAATCCCAGGCCAAACCTCAAGAAAAGTAACATAGTCTTGGCCTTAGATTGAAAAAAGCCCCAAAACACCCAAATCGAGGTTGGCTAAACTTACTAAATCCAACCAAAGTGTCAGGCAGGGAAAGGAACTGCCAAGTGCCTGGGCAGCTGTCAGCCCTGAGCCTCTTGAATAAGAGAAGTGATTGTCTAATAGAAGTCTGTGCTCAGAAAACCTGGAAAAGAGTGAACCGGAAGATGTTCTAGAAATCTGAAACTGCTATGTGTCTCAGGCCTCTTGGCTGGAAGGAGCCCGGTGGGAAGGGCTTTGAAGGCACCAGATGTTGCCTGCATTCTCCTCTCAGGGCCCTGGTTAGCGTGTGGCTGGGGAGGTGAGGGTTTGCTCACCAGGCCTCCGTGGAGCACCTTGCGGGAGTGTTTATGTCTGTGCAGAACTTATCTCAGCACTGCAGAGCCGTCCTCTCACTTGGAGAAGAGGAGAGGAGACAAATGGGGATTCCAGGTCCCCTTATTCTGAGTGCCAACGCTAACACCAACCGCGCCACAGTATGCAAGGTCAAGGAAAACATTCTGTGTAGGAAATTTGATGTCAACAGTAATGAAGCATTTTATAATGGGATTTTCATTGGCCCCATGAAAAAAAAGTTTGCTAGTTATATAAGGAGCTCTATTTGTGGTCACTTTCAGGCTTAGTGGTTCCCACTCACAAAGTCGGCCTCCGCCACAGACCTCGGACGTGGCAGTGCCGATCTTCTGACCTGCAGGCTGGGGCATTTTCTTAAAGTCCTTCCCATGGGGTGTGAAACCCAATGTAAACAAGTAAACATGCTGTGGCATGTTGGCACAGAAACCTTTGTGGCCATTTATCTTCCTGTTTGGGTTGGATATACTTACGGTGTTTGCAGGACTCAGGGTACCCCTGGACGAAGAAGCAAATTAAGGTTGTAATTTTGCTTTTTTTTTTTTTTAACTAATGCTTTTTGCATTGTACGTAGAGTGACTTGGGATTCTAATACTCCTTGGGATTCTCAAAGTCTCTTACTCTTTACTGTTACTGGCAAGGGCATGGGGGATTGCCTTTTCAGAGCAGCGCATTGGGGCTACTTTGAAGCCATCAACCTTGATTTTTCAAGTCGAGTTTACAGCGTTAAATTCAACTGCTACTTTCCCAAAAGATTTCCTGACTCCTTTTATATCTGTCTATCGCTAAAGTAATTAACTTTTCTAATGTCCAGATAAGGAAGGAACTATTAATATTTTGTCTCTTCTGAGAAATTGTGGTCTGACTTTTGGATGTGCCCTTACGTAGAAACATTTAGGGGTTAGTTGAAATAAGAGCTCAATTCAATCCAGGCTTTTTTCCTTTTGAGAAGATTATTGTCCTTTTTATTGTCCTTTTTATCAAGAGATTACGAATATTTTAAAATATAGTTTAAAGCGCCGAAGAGAGTAAAGAACTCCTTCTATTAAAAAAAAGAAACATTTTGGGACGCTGGGTAGCTCGGTTGTTGAAGCGGCTGCCTTTGGCTCAGGTTGTGATCCCAGTCCTGGGATCCCAGGGTCCTGGGGTCGAGTGCTGCATCCGGCTCCTGGCTCAGCAGAGAGCCTGCTTCTCCCTCTCCCTCTGCCTGCTGCTCTCCCTGCTTGTACTCTCTGTCTGTCAAATAAATAAAATCTTTAAAACAAAACAAAACACAAGCATTTTAACCCCTAAATCTCATCTGTGTTGTCTTGGAATCAGAGACGACCCAGGATGAGTTTAACTTAGGCCAGCAAAAATTAAACTTTATCCAGTAGGGTGACACTTCCAAATAATCGCTGTAATTTTAATTTTTCCGATACAGATGAAGAACTAGCACTGGATGGCAGTTTTGACCAAGACCTAAAAAACTATCACAAACTCCAGTGGGAAACAGAATTCAAACCTGTGGCACAGCAGCTTCTAACCCGAATTCAGAGTCATCACACCTTCCTGGAACCCCTGTCCATTCCTTCTTTCTAACATGACGCAGCTTCACAGAAACAGGAAGTCAGGTCTCCTTCATTCTTAAGCAGTGGTAACAAACACAAACATTTGCTCCTGGGTATTGACAAATTTTGTAAGTTTTTCAGATACTGATTTTAGGGAGTAGTCTAAGGATTTTAAAAGAAAAGCTTTTTTTTTTTCTATTAGGTATTATGGGAAAATGAATATAAATGTACTTTCTGCTATAAGAAATGTAAGATGAAAATATATCCATGGTTTTTCTAAGTAAATGAGTTTTTCTTCTATTCTCTAGTCAGTCCTTCAGTTCTAATCTTAAAATCCCGATTTAACAATTCTGGAATTGAAGTGTTTGTTCAGTAGTTACGTGAACTGTGCGATGAAGAAATTAGATTTTTGTGTATAGGAGGAGTGGTGGTCAACCTATGAGGAACACATTCCTACATAAACGTCTGTATTAATTCTTGTATCCTCTGAGAATTATTTTCTGGTTATGTACTAGTATTTTTCTAGTTTTATTAAGAGCAAGAATAAGCAAAAACATTTAGAAAATCTCCTTTGGGCAATCGATTATTAAATAAGTAAAATAGATGGAAAAGGGAGTATTTTACCTCTTTCTTCTCATTTGAAATAAAATGACTAGACCAGACAGTCCTTCTAATTGTAACTTTCTGTGACTAGAGAGGTGATGTAATGTCCTAGAAAGGGTCTAGGCTCAGAAATACGGCAGATCTCAGTTTGGAATCCTAGCTATCGCCTTCTTCGGCCTAGGGTGAGCAACTTAATTTCTTTAGCTTCAACTGTAAATGGGAATATTTGATATAGTTCAGTTTGGGGGGAAAAAAAGACATTAAATGGGCAAATTGCCTAGCACAGTGTCTGATGTGGCTAGTAGGTGCTCAATAAATGATAACATTAGGATGGTAATTAGTTTATTAGTCTGCCATTCTTTGCAGGGTAAGTTTGGCCTTTGAATGAATGACAGAAGCCAAAGAAACTGAGATGACCATTATCCTATATTGGCCAAGTGAGGATTTGGAAATAAAAGACAGGTACTCCTCTGCTTGGAGAAAGGTGGTTATTAATGGCTCCTCACCCTACAAAATGCTAAGACTAATGGGAAGAAGGCAGGTACCCCAGACTGAAGCCCAGAATGGCTTTCTTTCTTTCTTTCTTTTTTTTCAGAATGGCTTTCGAAGACCATTAGAAAATACTTAAATTTTCAGGAAGAAATAGACTTTACTAGGGCCTTTATAGTCTGGGGCTTGTCTCTGGCAAGGGCTCAGCACAATCCCCTGGGGACATGCCTTATTGTAGAATGTGATGGGCTCATCTCTCAAAACCATTTAAGGATCTAAGTCTTTAAAAAATTTTAAAAATTCTTTGTCCATAGCACATTATATATTCTACTTTCAGGGAAAAAGATTAAACTATTTTCTCCCAACACACCCCCCTCAGTATTTATAACTAATATAATAACTCATGGTGGAACACCACTATACCTGTTCTCCTTCATATAAACTCCTAACCTTCAGACTCCTATGCAAGCTGGACCTTTTGGAGCCATCTCTCTGCCCCCCCCCCTTTAAAGATTATATATATATANCTCCTAACCTTCAGACTCCTATGCAAGCTGGACCTTTTGGAGCCATCTCTCTGCCCCCCCCCCTTTAAAGATTATATATATATATATATATATATTTATTTTTTAAGATTTTATTTATTTATTTGACACAGAGAGAGAGATCAGATCACAAGTAGGCAGAGAGGCAGGCAGAGAGAGAGGAGGAAGCAGGTTCCCTGCCGAGCAGAGAGCCCGATGTGGGCCTCGATCCCAGGACCCCGAGATCATGACCTGAGCCGAAGGCAGAGGCTTCAACCCACTGAGCCACCCAGGCGCCCAAAAGATTATATTTTTTAAGTGATCTCTACATTGAACATGAGGCTCGAGCTCACAACCCCAGGATTAAGAGTCACATATTCTACTGACTGAGCCAGCCAGGTACCCCTGCCTTTTAAAAAAGGGCTAAAAAACACATAACATAAAACTGACCATACTATTTTTGAGTGTACAGTTCAGTAGTGTTAGGTATATTCACATTGCTCTGCAATAGAACTCTAGAACTTTTTCATCTTACAAAACTAAAACTCTGTATCTGCTTAAAAAAAAACAAAAAACCAAAGAAAATACCCCATATCCTCCTTTGCCCCAGCTCCTAGCAACCACCATTCTACTTTGTGTGTATGAATTTCATTAGTTCAGATACCTCACATAAGTGGAATCATACAGTATTTGTCTCTTTGTATTGGCTCATTTCACTTAGCATAGTGTCCTCCAAGTCTGTCTGTGCTGAAGCATGTGACAGTATGTTCTTCCTTTTTAAAGCTGAATAATATTTCCTTGTATGTAGATCCCATATTTGTTTATCCAGTCATCGATCAAAGGGCATTTGGATTGCTTCTGCTTCATGGTTATTGTGAATAATGCTGCTTTGAACATGGTGTGTAAATAGCTCTTTGAGATTCTGCTTTCGATTCTTTGGGTATACATCCAGAAGTGGAATTATTGGATTATACAGTAGTTCTATTTTTAATTTTGGGGGGAGTTTCTATACTGTTTCCCATCAAGGCTAGACTATTTTACATTACCACCAGCAGTGCACAACAGTTTGAATTTCTTCACATCTTTGCCAGCACCTGTTATTTATGTTATTTATAGTAGTCATCATAAAGTGATCTCATTGTGGTTTTGATTTGCATTTCTCTAATAATTAATGATGTTGAATATCTTTTCATATGTTTGTTGACCATTTGTATATCATCCCTGGCTTAATGTTCATTCAAGTCCTTTGCCCGTTTTTTAGTTGGTCTCAGTTTTTGGTTGTTGTTGAGTTAAAGGAGTTCTTTATATATTCAGGGTATTAACCCCCTGTCAGGTAGGTATATGATTTGCAAATATTTTCTCCCATTCCATAGGTTGCCTTTTCACTCTGTTGATTGTGTCCTTTGATGCACAGAAGGTTTCTCTGTTTTTGTTTTTGTTTTTTTTTTTAAAGTAATCTCTGTGCCCAACATGGGGCTCAAACTCATGACCCGGAAATCAAGAGTTGCATGTTCTTCCAACTGAGTCATCCAGGTACCCCACAGATGCACAGAAGTTTTTAAGTTTTGATGTAGTTCTGTTTGTCTAGGTTGTTGTTTTTTTTTAACCTTTGCCTTTGGGGTTATAACCAATAAATCATTGACAAATCCAATGTCCTGCGGCTTTTTCCCTGCTTTCTCCTAGGAATTTTATAGTTTCAGTTCCTACATTTAGGTCCTTAATCCATTTTAGTTAATTTTTAGGTAGGATGTAAGGTAAGGGTCTACCTTCATTCTTTTGCATGTAGATATCTAGTTTCCCCAGTATCATTTGTTGAAGTGCAGTCACTTCCTCATTGAACATTCCTGGCACCCTTGTCCATCATTTGGCTATATGCATGAAGGTTGATTTCTGGGTTTTCTGTTCTATTCCATTGCTCTATAGGTCTGTCTGTCTTTATGTCAGTGCCACGCTGTTTTGATTACTATAGCTTTGTAATATGTTTGAAATCAGGCCATGTGAGACCTCCAACATTTTTTTATGGAAGTATGGTTGACCTAAAATATTATATTAGTTTCAGGTATACAACATAATGATTCAACAATTTGCATTATGAAATGCTCACCAAAGTAAGTGTAGTTGTCATCTGTCACCATATGAAGTTATTGTAACATTATTGACTGTATTTCCTATGCTGTACTTTTCATTCCCATGACTTCTTTATAACTAGTTTGTACCTCTTAATCCCCCTTTTTAAAAGATTTATTTATTAGAGAGTGTGCGCACTTGTGTGAGTGGGGAGGGGCAGAGAAGGAGAAGAGAATTTCAGGCAGACTCTGCTGAGCATGGAGCCTGACACAGGGCTTGATCCCAGAATCCTGAGATCACAACCTGAGCCAAAACCAAGAGTCGGGACACTAAACCAACCAAGCTACCCAGGCACCTCCCTCTTAATCCCTTTCATCCATCTTGCTCATACCCCCATGTCCTAAATTCTGGCAAGTAACAGATTATTCTCTTTATGTATTAGTCTGCTTCTGTTTTTTTGTTTGCTTATTCATTTGCTTTTAAGATTCCATATATAAGTGAAATCATACATTATTTTTCTTTCTCTGATTTGTTTCACTTAGCATAATACCCTGTAGGTCCATCCATGTTGTTGCAAATAACAGGATTTCATTTTTTTATTGCCACATAACATTCCATTGTATATATACATACCACATCTTTATCCATTCATCTATCAATGGATGCTTAGGTTGCTTCCATAACTTGGCTATTGTGGAAAATGCTGCAATAAATGTAGCGGTGCACGTATCTTTTCAAATTAGCATTTCCCTTTTCTTTGAGTAAATACCCAGTAGTGGAATTACTTGATTTTATGGTATTTCTATTTTTAATTTTTTAAAATTAAACCTGCATACTGCTTTCCAGAGTGGCTTCATCAATTTACACTCCCACCAACAGTACAGAAGGGTTTCCTTTTCTCCCCATCTTTGCCAACACTTGTTCTTGTCCTTTTGATAATAGCCATTCTGAGCGGTGTGAGGTGATCTCTCATTGCGGTTTTGATTTTGCATTTCCCTGATTGGTGATGTTGAGCATCTTTTCATGTGTCTGTATGTCCAGTCTTTGGAAAATGTCTATTCAGGTCTTCTGCCCATTTTAAAATTAGATTCTTTGGGGGTTTTTTTGGTGTTGAGTTGAATGAGTTCTTTGTATATTCTGCATATTAACTTCTTATCCAATGTATCATTTGCAAGTATCTTCCCCAATCAGTGAGTTGCCTTTTCATTTTGTTCATGGTTGCCTTCACTGTGCGAAAGCTTTTTAGTTTGATGTAGTCCAACAGTTTTTTTTTGGTTTTGTTTCTCTTGCCTGAAGAGACTGATCCAAAAATATATATATTACTAAGACTGATGTCCATGAGTTCACTGCCTATATTTTCTTTTAGGAGTTCTAGGGTTTCAGATCTTACATTTAGGTCTTTGATCTGTTTTGAATTTTTTCTGTATGGTATAAGAAAATGATCCAGTTTCTTTCTTTTGCATGTTGCTGTCTAGTTTTCCCAACACCATTTATCGAAGAGACTTGTTTCCACATTGTATATTCTTGCCTCCTTTGTCATAGATTAATTGACCACGTAAGTGTGGGTTTATTTCTGGATTCTTTATTCTTTTCTGTTGATCTGTGTGTCTGTTTTTGTGCCAGTACCATATTGTTTTAATTACTTTGCAGTGTAGTTTGAATCTGAGGTTGTGATCCCTTTAACTTTGTTCTTCTCAAGATTGACTTGACTATTTGGGATCTTTTGTGGTTCCACACAGTTCTAAGATTATTTCTTCTAGGTGTGTGAAACTACTAAAAGTATTTGATAGAAATTGCACCGAATCTGTAGATTACTTTGGGTAGTATGGGCATTTTGATAATATTTTCCAGTCCGTTAGCATAGTATATTTTTCCATTTATTTGTGTTGTCTTCAGTTGTTTTCATCAATGTCATATAGTTATCAAAGTACATATTTTTCACCTAGGTATTTTATTCTTTTTGATGCAGTTTGTAAGTAGGATTGTTTTCTTAATTTTTCTTTCTGCTAGTTTGTTATTAGTGCATAGCAATGCAATAGATTTTTGCATATTAATTTTGTATCTTGAAATTTTACTGAACTCATTAATTCTAATAGGTTTTTGGTGAAATCTTTAGGGTTTTCTGTATATGGTATCCTATCATCTGCAAAGAGCGATAGTTTTACTTCTTCCTTACACCTATTTGGGTGCCTTTTATTTGTTTGATTGATGTGATTAGGACTTCCAGTAGTATATTGAATGAAAGTGGTGAAAGTGAAAATCCTTGTTTTGTTCCTGATCTTAGAGGAAAAGGTTTCAGTTTTTCACCATTGAGTATCTTAGCTGTGGGTTTGTTATATGTGGCCTTTATTATCTTGAGGTATGTTCCCTCCATACCCACTTTGTTGAGAGTTTTTAATCATGAACAGATGCTGAATTTTGCAAATGTTCTTTATCCTTCATTTTCTTAATGTGATGTATCATCTTGATGTGCAGAGAAGTATTGAATATCCTTGCATCTCTGAGATAAATTCCACTTGATGGTGATAAGTGACCCTTTAAATGTATTTTTGAATTCAGTTTGCTAAGATTTTGCTGAGGATTTTTGCATCTATGTTCATCAGGGATATTGGTCTGTAATTTTCTTTTTTTGTGTTGTCTTTGTCTGGTTTTGGTATCAGGGTAATGCTGGCCTTATAGAATGAATCTAAAGCATTCTTGTATTTTTTGGAATAGTTTCAGGATAGGTATTAGCTCATCTTTAAATGTTTGGTAGAAATCACCTGTGAAGACAATTGGTTCTGGACTTCTTTTTGTTGGGAGTTATTTGATTACTGACTAGTAACTAGTAATCAGTCTGTTCAAATTATCTATTTCTCCTTGATTCTGTCTTGTAATATTGTTTTTCTAGGAATTTATCCATTTCTATTAGTTTGTCCAGTCTGTTGGCCTATAGGTTTTCATAATAGTCTCTAATTATCCTTTGTATCTGTAGTGTTAGTTGTAACTTCTCTTTTATTTCTGATTTTATTTTTGAGTCCTCTCATTTTTTAACTGACAAATCTGGCTAAAAGTTTATCAATTGTGTTTATCTTTTCAAAGAATCAGCTCTTAGTTTAATTGATCTTTTCTATTTTTTTTAAGTCTCTATTTCCACTCTGATCTTTATTTCCTTCTTTCTATTAACTTTGGGCTCTGTTCTTTTTCCAGTTCCTTTAGGTGTGAGGTTAGATGGCTTATTTGAAGTTTTTCTTGTTTCTTGAGGTAGGCCTGAATTGCTATAAACTTCCCTCTTAGAAATGCTCTTGGTGCATCCCAAAGGTTTTGAACCATGGTTTCCCATTTTTATTTGTCTCCAGGTATTTTTTTAAATTTCCTTTTGATTTCTTCATTGACCCGTTAATTGGTTAGTAGTCTGTTTATCTTCCTATTCTGTGTGTGTTTTCTAGGTTTTCTTTCTTGTAATTGATTTCTAGTTTCATAATGTTATGGTCAGAAAAGATGCTTGATAGGATTTTAATGTAAATTTACTGAGACTTGTTTTGTGGCCTAACATGTGATCTGTCCTGGAGAAAGTTCCATTTGGGCTTGAACGAATGTGTATTCTGTATTTGGATGGAATGTTCTGTATATATCTGTTAAGTCATTTTGGTCTGTGTCATTCAAAGCCTCTGTTTCCTTATTGACTTTTCTGTCTGGATCATCTATCTGTTGATGTAAATAGAGCATGAAAGTCCCCTACTGTTACTGTATTGCTGTCAATTTCTTTCTTTATAGCTGTTAATATCTGCTTTACATATTTATGTGCTCCTAAATATTTAGGTATTTACAATTGTTTAGAAATGTTACAATTGCATAGATATTTAAATTGTTATATCTTCTTGTTGGATTGATCCCTTCATCATTATGTAATGCCCTTCTTTGTTTTTCTTTATAGTCTTGGTTTAAAGTCTATTTTGATGTAAGTGTTGCTACCCCTGCCTTTGTTTTCCACTTCCATTTGCATGGAATATCTTTCTCTAGCCCTTCACTTTCAGTTTTTATGTATCCTTAGATCTGACACGAGTCTCTTGTAGGCAGCATATAAATGGATCTTGTTTTTTTAATCCATTTGTTCTTTTGATTGGAATATTTAGCTCATTTACAGTTAATTATTGATAAGTGTGTACCTATTGCCATGTTAATTATTTTCTGATTGTTTTTATAGTTCTTCTCTGTTCCTTTTATCTTTTGTTCTTGTCTCTTGTGATTTGATAAGTTTCTTTAGTATTGTGGTTGGATTCTTTTTTCTTTATTATTTGTGTATCTATTATAGGCTTTGGGTTTGTGGTTGCTCATATATAACATCCTTTGTATATAGCAGTCTATACTAAGTTGATGGTTGCTTAAGTTCAAACACATCTTAAAGATACTATGTTTTTACTCCCTGCTTGTTTTATGTGTATGATGTCATATTTTACATATTTTTATTTTGCGTAGCTCTTAACTAATTTTTATAATTTTACTACTTTTTGTCTTTTTATCTTCATGCTAGTTTAGTAAGTGATTCATCTCTTTTTATGTTTGCTTTTTACCAGTGAATTTTTTCCTTTCATAATTTTCTAACTTCTAGTTATGACCTTTTCGTTTCCATTTAAAATCATCCTTTTAATATTTCTTCTAATGTTTAGTGGAATGAACTCCTTTTACTTTTGTCTGGGAAGGTTTCTCCTTCAATTTTGATAACCTTGCCAGGTAGAGTATTCTTGGCCACAGGTTTTTTCCTTTCAGCACTAAATATACCATACCATTCACTCTCTTCTGGCCTGAAAAGTGTCTGCTGAAAAAACCCTGATCACCTTATGGGATTTCCCTTATACATAACCATTTGCTTTTCTCTTGCTGCTTTTAAGGTTCCCTCCATCTTTAATTTAAAACATTTTAATTATCATATGTCTTGGTGTGGACCTCTTTGGGTTCAACTTGTTTGGGACTCTTTGTGATTCTTGGGCCTGAATGTCTGCCTTCTGGCCCAGGATAGGGAATCTTTCAGCTCTTATTTCTTCAAACAAGTTTTCAGTTCCTTTGAGAAATCTCCTTCAGGTACCCCTATAATGCAGAGTCATTATTCTTGATGTTGCTGCAGGGGCCCCTTAACCTATCCTCATTTTTAGAAATTCTTTTTTCTTTTTGCTGTTCAGCTTGAGTACTTCTCATTACTCTGTCTTCCAGATCACTGATCTGTTCTTCCTCATCCTTTAATTTGCTGTTGATTTCCTCGGGGGTATTTTTCATTTCAGTTATTCTTCCGCTCTGATTGGTCCTTTTTAATATTTTCTATCTCCCTGTTGAAGTTCACACTGAGTTTGTCCACTCTTCTCAAATCTGGTAAGTATCTGTATGACCATTACTTTGAATTCTTTAACAGATAGATTTCTTCTCTCTATTTTGGTTTTTTTTTTTTTCTGAGATTTTTGTCTTATTCTTTCGTTTGGAACATATTCCTCTGTGTCATCATTTTGTTTGACTCTGTTTCTATGTATTAGGTAGGTCAGCTACATGTACTAGTTTTGAAAGGAGTGGACTTATGTAGACAGCATCTTGTGGGCTCCCATTCTCCCTAGTCACCAGAACCAAGTGCCCTTGAGGTGTCTGTCCCCTGTGTGGGCTGCATGTCTCCTCCTGTTACAACACAACTGCTACGTGCACACTGGTGGGCAGGGTTGGATCCCAGTGTGGCTGGTTGTGATGACTGGCATGACTATTGCAGATGCGCCAGTGGGCAGATTTTGGCCCCCTGCTATAGCTGGTTGCAATGACCAGTGTGGCTATTGCAGGCAAACTGGTATGCAGAGCTGGCTCCTGGTGTGGCTAGCTGCAATGACCAGCATGCCTATTCCAAGCACGCTGGTGGGTGAGGCTGGCTCACCCCTTTCCCAGGGAAAGATTTGCTTTGGAGGGGTGCCAGTACTGCTACGGCTGCCCAATGGATGTGGCGGGGCACTAGTGACTTTTGGGGGATGCTTGTCCCAACTGAGGCTACCTGACAGGGATGGTGGGGCAGGAGCCATTTTTGGAGGGATGGCTGGTGAGGCGGGTCCTCAAAGAAATGCCAGGGCAACATGAGCCTTACTAGCAAGGTAGATGGAAAACAATAGAACTGGGTCTTGCCAGCATCAGGCCAGCTAGGCTGAAGGAAGGTAAGAAAAAGCGGTGCCTATTTGCATTTCTGTTCCTGCTGAATGCTCCTATAGATCTCTGCCTCTCTGGCACGTACCATAAAATTAGTTAATGAATCTCTTTCATGTATAATCCAAGCACTTTTCAAACTGCTGTTTCTGTACTGGGCCTTGGGCAGAGTCATAAACCACTACATCTTTAAGAGCAAAGTCTTCACAGGAGGGCGCCTGGGTGGCTCAGTGGGTTAAATAAAGCCTCTGCCTTCGGCTCAGGTCATGATCTCAGGGTCCTGGGATCGAGGCCCACATTGGGCTTCCTCCTCTCTCTCTGCCTGCCTCTGCCTGCTTGTGATCTCTCTCTCTCTCTGTCAAATAAAATCTTAAAAAAAAAGTCTTAACATGAGAAAGTGCTCAACATCACTTGGCATCAGAGAAATACAAATGAAAACCACAGTGAGATACCACCTCACACCAGTCAGAATGGCTAAAATCAACAAGTCAGGAAATGACAGATGTTGGCGAGGATGCAGAGAAAGGGGAACCCTCCTACACTGTTGGTGGGAGGGCAAGCTGGTACAGCCACTCTGGAAAACAGTGTGGAGGTTCCTCAAAAAGTTGAAAATAGAGCTACCCTAAAACCCAGCAATCGCACTACTGGGTATTTACCCTAAAGATGTGAAGGTAGTGATCCGCAGGGGCACATGCACCCGAATGTTTATAGCAGCAATGTCCACAATAGCCAAACTATGGAAAGAACCTAGATGTCCATCAACAGATGAATGGATAANTGCGGAGAAAGGGGAACCCTCCTACACTGTTGGTGGGAATGCAAGCTGGTGCAGCCACTCTGGAAAACAGTATGGAGGTTCCTCAAAAAGTTGAAAATAGAGCTACCCTAAAACCCAGCAATCGCACTACTGGGTATTTACCCTAAAGATGTGAAGGTAGTGTTCCTCAGGGGCACGTGCACCCGAATGTTTATAGCAGCAATGTCCACAATAGCCAAACTATGGAAAGAACCTAGATGTCCATCAACAGATGAATGGATAAAGAAGATGTGGTATATATATACAATGGAATACTATGCAGCTATCAAAAGAAACGAAATCTTGCCATTTGCAACGACATGGATGGAACTGGAGGGTATTATGCTGAGCAAAATAAGTCAATCA
This sequence comes from Ailurus styani, assembly GCA_002007465.1. Lineage (NCBI taxonomy): Eukaryota > Metazoa > Chordata > Mammalia > Carnivora > Ailuridae > Ailurus > Ailurus styani. Next base: position 3,863,381 of record LNAC01000039.1, read on the forward strand.
GAGAAAGACAATTATTATATGATCTCTCTGATATGAGGAACCTGAGGGGCAGGGTGGGGGTCGTGGGGGGTAGGGAGGGAAAAATAATGAAACAAGATGGAATGGGGAAGGAGACAAACCATAAGAGATTCCTAATCTCACAAAACAGGTTACTGGGGGGTGGGAGTGTAGGGATAGGGTGGATGGGTTATGGACATTGGGGAGGGTTTGTGCTATGGTGAATGCTGTGAAAGGCGTAAGCCTGACGATTCACAGACCTGTACCCCTGGGCAAATAATAATAAAAATAATTTTTTAAAAAAAGAGCAAAGTCTTAGTTTCCTATAGCTCTCCCACTCTCCTGGAGTTAAGCCTCGCTGATTTTCAAAACCAGACATCATGGGGGCTTGTTTTCCCAGTGCAGGTCTTCAGGGTCAGGATGGCCAATGTAGGGCTTAGTCTCTTTGGTCCACATGAAGAACATTTACACCTTTGATATCCCTCCTGCTATGGGTGGCTATCTTGGAGGTTTCATTCCTAACCATGTCTTCTCCTCCTACCTTTCTCAAGGTGGATTCTTCTTTGTCTTTAACTGGCAAAGATCGGCTCTACCATTCTTCAGGTCATTTTCAGGGTGAGTTGGGTTATATGTAGCTGTTGCCTTGGTGTGTCCATGAGAGGAGGTAAGCTCAGGGTCCTTTCACTCTGCCATCTTCCTGGAATAAGCCAATCTTGTTCTTCGGGGTCCTTTGAGACTCCATGTGAATTTTAGGATGGATTTTTCTATTCTTTCAAAAAATGGCATTTTTAGAGTTTACATTGAATCTTTAGATTACTGTAGGTATAGTAACATCTAAATAATATCCTGAAGTCTTTCAATCCATGACCATGGATGTCTTTCCATTTATTGTGTCTTTAATTTCTCACAGCGATGTATTGTAGTTTTCAGAGTAAAAGTCTTACATCTTTTTTTTTAAGATTTTATTTATTTGACAGAGAGATCACAAGTAGGCAGAGAGGCAGGGAGAGGAAGAAGCAGGCTTCCTGCCGAGCAGAGAGCCCAACACGGGGCTTGATCCCAGGACCCTGAGATCATGACCCAAGCCAAAGGCAGAGGCTTAACCCCCTGAGCTACCCAGGTACCCCAAGTCTTACATCTTCTTGGTTAAACTTATACCTAAGTGTTTATTCTTTTTGATACTATTGTAAATAGAATTGTCTTAAGTTTCTTTTCAGATTGTTCATTTTTAGTGTATAGAAATGCAAATGATTTTTGTGTGTTGATTTTGTATCTAGTAAATTTGCTGAATTTATTGGTCCTAACATGTGCGTGCATGTGTGTGTGCGTTCATGTAATCTTTACGGTTTTCTGTATATAAGATCATGTCACCTGCAAACAGATAATTTGACTCTTCCTTCCTTTCCAATTTGAATGCCTTTTCTTTTTGTTGCCTATTTGTCCTGGCCAGGACTTCAGAACAATGTTGAATAGAAGTGGTGAGAGTAGTCATCCTTGTCTTGTTCCTGATCTTATGGGAGAAGCTTTCAGTCATTCATTGAATATGATGTTAATTATAGGCTTTTCATATTTGGGCTTTATTACATTCAGATAGTTTCCTTCTAATTCTATTTTGTTGAGTGTTTTTAATCATGAAAGGGTGTTGAATTTTGTCAAATGCTTTTTCTGCATCAACTATGAGATAGTCACTTTTTTTTTTTGTCCTTCTTTCTGTTCATGTGGTGTATTGAGTTGATCATTTGTAGTATGTTGAACAATCCTTGCATTCCAGGAATAAATCCTATGTCTTACTTCTAATGTGCTGTTGAATTTTTCTTTTCTTTTTTAAGATTTTATTTATCTATTTGACAGAGAGAGATGACAAGTAGGCAGAGAGGCAGGCAGAGAGAGAGGAGGAAGCAGGTTCCCCACCAAGCAGGGAGCCCGATGAGGGGCTCGATCCCAGGACCTTGAGATCATGACCTGAGCCGAAGGCAGAGGCTTTAACCCACTGAGCCACCCAGGCATCCTGAATTTTTCTTTGCTAGTCTTTTGATCAGGATTTTTGCATTAATATTCATTAGGGATATTGGTCTGTAGATTTCTTGCTTTGACTTTTTTTTAATTTTAAGTTTTTAATTCCAGTTAACATACAGTGTTATATTAGTTTCAGGTGTGCAATATAGTAATTCAGCATTTCCGTACATCACCCAGTTCTCATCATAACCAGTGCACTCCTTAATCCTCATCGCCTATTTAATCCATCTTCCCCACCCACCTCTCTTCTAGTAACCATTATCCATAATTAGGAGTCTGTTTCTTGATTTGTCTTTCTCACTCTCTCTCATTTTTTTCCTTTTCTTGTTTGTTTCATTTCTTAAATTCCACATGAGTGAAATCATATGGTATTTGTCTTTCTCTGAATGACCTATTTCACTTAAACAATATATTCTCTAGCTCAGTCCATGTTGTTGCAAATGGCAAGGTTTCATTTATTTTCATGCCAACTACTATTCCTGTGTGTGTGTGTACACACATCACTGCTTCTTTATACATTCATTAGTTGATGGACACTTAGGCTCTTTCCATAATTTGGCTATTGTGGATAATGCTGCTATAAACTTAGAGGTGCATGTATCTCTTTGAATTAGTGTGTTTGCATTTTTTTGGTAAATACCCAGTAGTTTGATTGTTGGACTGTATGGTAGTTCTATTTTTAACTTCTTGAGGAAACTCCGTGATGTTTTCCAGAGTGGCTGAACCAGTTTGCATTTCTACCAACTGTGCAAGAGGGTTCCCCTTTCTCTACATCTTCACCAACACCTGTTATTTCTTGTGTTGTTGATTTTAGCCATTCTGACAAGTGTGTAGTTTTGATTTGCATTTCCCTGATGATAAGTGAGGATGAATACCTTTTCACGTGTCTCTTGGCCATCTGGATATCTTTGGAAAAATGTCTATTCGTGTCTTCTGCCCATTTCTTAATTGGATTATTTGTTTTTTCGGTGTTCTATGAGTTCTTTATAAATTTGGATGCTAACCCTTTATTGGATATGTCATCTGCAAATATCTTCTCCCATTCTGTGGGTTGCCTTTTACTTTGTTGTTTCCTTTGCTGTGCAGAAGCTTTTTATTTTGATGTAATCCCAATATCTTATTTTTACTTTTGTTTCCTGTGCCTCAGAAGACCTACAAAAAGTAGGTGTTACATCTGATATCAAAGTTAATGCCTGTGTTCTCCTCTAGGATTTTAATAGTTTCCTGTCTCACATTTAGGGCTTTAATCCATTTTGAATTTTTGTGTGTGGTGTAAGAAAGTGGTCCAGTTTCATTCTTTTGCATGTTGCTGTCCAGTTTTCCCAGCACCATTCATTGAAAAGATTGTCTTTTTCCCACTGCATATTCTTTCTTGCTTTGTCAAAGATTAATTAATTGACCATACAACTGTGAGCTTATTTCTGGATTTTCTATTCTGTTCTACTGATATGTGTGTCTGTTTTTGTGCCAGTACCATATTCTTTTGATTACCACAGCTTTGTAATATAACTTGAAGTCCAGAATTGTGATGCCTCTAGCTTTGCTTTTCTTTTTCAAGATTGCTTTGGCTATTTGGGGTCTTTTGTGATTCAATACAATTTTTAGGACTGTTTGTTCTACTTCTGTGAAAAACGCTGTTAGTATTTTGATAGGGATCACATTAAATCTGCAGATTGCTTTGGGTAGTATAGACTTTGTTTTTTTAAGATTGATTGGTTTCAGAGAAAGAGAGCATGTTCATGACCATGCAAGTGGGGGGAGGAGGAGAGGGAGAGGGAGAGGGAGAGGGGAGAGAGAATCCAAGCAGACTTTGAACTGACCACAGAGCCTGACACAGGACTCAATTCCAATATACTGAGATTATGACCTGAGTCGAAACCAAGAGTCAGATGCTCAACCAAGAGTCAGATGCTCAACTGACTGCACCACCCATGTGCCCCAGGTAGTATAGACATTTAAAGAATATTTTTTCTTATAATCCATGAGCATGGAATGTCTTTGCATTTCTTTGTATCTACTTCAATTTCTTTTTTTTTTAAAGATTTTTTTTATTTATTCATTTGACACAGAGAGAGAGATTACAAGTAGGCAGAGAGGCAGGCAGAGAGAGAGGAGAGAGGAGGAAGCAGGCTCCCCGCCGAGCAGAGAGCCCGATGTGGGCCTTGATCCCAGGACCCTGGGATCATGACCTGAGCCGAAGGCAGCGGCTTTAACCCACTGAGCCACCCAGGTGCCCTACTTCAATTTCTTTAATCAATGTTTTATGGTTTTCAGAGTACAGGTCTTTCACCTCTTTGTTTAGGTTTATTCCTCAGTATCCTATTATTTTTGATGCAATTATAAATGGGATTGTTTTCTTAATTTCCCTTTCCTTTCTGCTGCTTCATTATTACTGTATAGAAATGCAACAGATTTCTGTAGATTGATTTTATGTCCTGCAACTTCCCTGAATTTATCAGTTCTAGCAGTCTTTTGGTGGTGTCTTTGGGTTTTCTATATATAGTATCATGTCATCTGCAAAGAGTGAAAGTTCTACTTCTCCTTACCAATTTGGATGCCTTTTGTTTCTTTTTTTGTCTGATTGCTGTGATAGGACTTCCAGTACTCTGTTGAATGAAAGTGGTGAGAGTGGACTTCCATGTCTTGTTCCTGACCTTAGGGGAAAGGCTCTCAGTTTATCCCCATTGAGGATGAGGTTAACTGTGGGTTTTTCATAGATGTCCTTTATTGAGGTTGTTCCCTATAACTCTACTTTGTTGAGGGTTTTAACCATGAATGGTGGTTGTACTTTGTCAAATGCTTTTTCTGCATCTATTGAAAAGATCATATGGTTCTTATCCTTTCTTTTATTGATGTGATGTATCAGATTGTGAATACTGAGCCATCTTTGCAAGCCAGGAATAAATCCCACAAGCCAGGATCATGGTGAATGACTTTTTAAATTTTAACCTATTGTTGAATTTGGTTTGTTAGTATTTTGTTGAGTATTTTTACATTTATGTTCATCAGAGATACTGGCCTGTAGTTCTTTTTTTTTTTTTTTTTGGTCATGTCTTTATCTGGTTTGGGGAGTTTTTTGGTTACCGATTCAATTCTTTGCTGGTTATTGGTCTATTTAAATGGTCTTTCTTCCTGTTTCTGTTTTGGTAGTTTATATGTTTCTAGGAATTTCTTCTAGGTTTAATTTGTTGGCATATAGCTTTTCATAATATTCTCTTACGATTTTTGGTATTTTTGTGGTGTTATTTTTCCTTTCTTATTTGTGATTTTATTTGGGTCCTTTTTCTTTTTTTCTTGCTAAGTCTGGCTAGAACTTTATCAGTGTTATTGCTTTTTTTTCTCTCCAAAGAACTAGCTCCTGGTTTCATTGATCATTCTATTGTTTTTTAGTTTCCATATCATTTATTTCTGCCCTAGTTTTCATTATGTCCTTTCTTCTGCTAGTTTTAGGTTTTGTTTGTTCTCTTTTTAGCTCCTTAGGTGCAAGGTTAGGTTTTTTTGAGATTTTTCTTGCTGCTTGAGGTAGGCCTGTATTGTTATAAACTTCCTTCTTAGAACTGCTTTTGCTGCATCTCAAAGGTTTTGGACCATGGGTTTTCATTTTCATTTGTTTCCACATTTTAAATTTCTTCTTTTATTTCCCAATTTTACCCATTCATTGTTTAGTAGCAGGTTATTTAACCTTCCTGTATTTGTGGTCTGTGCAGATTTTTTTTTTTTATGGCTGACTTCTAGTTTCATAGCATTGTGGTCAGAAAATATGCGTGGTATGATTTCAATCTTGAATTTGTTCAGGTTTGTTTTGTGGGCTAATATGTGATCTATTCTGGAGAGTGTTCCATGTACACTTGAAAAGAATGTGTATTCTGCTGTTTAATGATGGAATGTTCTGAATATATCTGTTAAATCCATCTGTTCCAGTGTGTCATTTAAAGCCATTGTTTCTTGTTGATTTTCTCTTTAAATGATCTGTCCATTTCCGTACATGGGTTTTTTAAGTCCCCTACTATTGTATTACTTATCAATTAGTTCCCTTATTTTTTTTTTTTACTGTTTTATGTATTGGGTGCTCCTCTGTTGGGTGAATAAATATTTATTATTTGTTGTATCTTCTTTTTTGTCCCCTCTATTAGTATATAGTGTCTTTCTTTGTCTTTTGTTAGTGTCTTTGTTTTAAATTCTCTTTTGTCAGATATAAGAATCGCTCCTCTGGCTTCCTTTTGATATCCATGGCATGATACATGTTTGTCCATCCTTTCACTTTCAATCTGCAGGTGTCTTTAGGTCTCAAATGGGTTTCTTAATGGCAGCATATAGAGGGGTCTTATTTTTTTTAATCTGTTCTGTCACCCTATGTCTTTTGATTAGAGGGTTTAGTCCATTTACATTCAAAGTTGTTATTGCTGGATATGTACTTATTGCCATTTTATTACTTGATTTCTGGTTGTTTCTGAAGATGTTTTCTGATCCTTTCTTGTCTTTCATGTTTTGCTGATTTTCTGTAGTGATATATTTGGATATTTCTTTTTGTTCTTTGCATATTAAGAGTTTTTTGATATATGTTACCATTAGGTTTGTGTATAAACCCTTCTTCATATAGACATCTCTATGAAGTTGATGGTGGTTTGAGTTTGAACTCCTTTTTCTCTCCTCTCCTTCCTATGTTTTAGATATGTTATTATATTTTATAACTTTTTTTGTGAGTTCCTTGACTGATTTTTTAAAAAAATATTTATTTAGTTGACAGAGGGAAACACAGCTAGAGAGGGAACACAAGCAAGGGGAGTGGGAGAGGGAGAAGCAGGCTTCCCACCGAGCAGAGAGCCCGATGTGGGGCTTGATCTCAGGACCCTGGGATCATGACCTGAGCTGAAGGCAGGTGCTTAATGACTGAGCCACCCAGGTGCCCCTGATTTTTTTTTTTTACAGAAATACTCATTTTTATAGCTTTTTGTGTTTCCTACCCCTCTATACTGTCACTTTTGTTTTCTCCCATTCAGAGTCCCTTTTAATATTTCTTGAAGAGCTGATTAATGGTCATAAAGTTCTTTAGTTTTTGTCTGGGAAACTATGTCTCCTTCTATTCTGAATGACAGCCTTGCTGGATCAAGTATTCTTGGCTGCAGATTTTTCCAATGTAGCACTTTGAATATACCATACCTCTTCCTCCTGGCTTACAAAGTTTCTGTTGAAAAATCTCCTGGTAGCCTTATGGAAAAGTCTTCCCTTGTAAGTTAATGACTTCTTTTGTCTTGCTGCTTTTAATTTTTTTCTTTATCACTATATTTTGCAAACTTAATTATAGTATGTCTTGTGTGGTTCTGCTTTTGTTGATTTTTGTTGTGGGTTCTCTGTGCCTCCTGGATCTGGATATATGTTTCCTTCCCAAGGTTAAGGAGGTTTTCAACTATTATTTCTGCAAACAAATTTTCCTACCCCTTTTCTCTTTCTTTTTCTGGGACTTCTATAATGTGAATATTGTTACATTTGATGCAGTCACTGAATTTCCTAAGTCTATTCTCATTTTGCATATTACTTTTCTCTCTTTTTTGTTCGTCTTGATTACTTTCCATCACTTTGTCTTTTAGGTCACGAATTTGTTCCTCTGCTTCTTCCATCCTGCTGTTCACTCCTTTAGGCATGTGTCTCATTTTGTTTATTGTGCTCTTTATCTCTGCTGTTATTCCTAATCGCTCTGTTAAGGGTCTCATTCATGTCTTCTACTCCTAAGTTCATGAGTATCCTTATGCTCGTTACTTTAAATTCTCTATCAGGCATGTTATTTATATCTGCTTCACTTGGATCTCTGACTGTGGCCTTGGCTTATTCTTTCATCCGAGATACATTTCTCTCCTCATTTTGTCTGTCTGTCTGTTTCTGTGGGTTAAGAAAGCCAGTTACGTCTTCTGCTCTTGCAAGTTGTGACTTTATAAAGAGGCCCTGGAATGCCCTGCAGTGCAGTGTCCCCTCTTCACCAGAACCTGGCATTTCACGAGAGCATCCTCTGTGTGCTGCTTATGCCCTGTTGTTGTGCTTGAGTCACTCTTCCTTTCAGTGCAATTGTCTGCACTGTCTCTCTGCCTGTTGTGAGCTGTGCCTGCTCTCTGTGCTGTTAGTGGGACCCAGGCAGGCCAGCTCGGAGGGAGTGTGCCTGCTGGGGTAATTGGGTGCAGGGTGGCAGTGTTAGTAAAATTTGTGCTGGGCCCCTAGTCTTAAGCTGGAAACCCAGAAGTGCTGCAGTGGCTGAGGGCTGTGTGCCCCAGTGTCGGTGTGAGGCTGGGCATGGTTAGCCAGTGCAAGAGGGTGTTTGGGGATGCCCGGCTGGGCAGAGTGTGGCAGTTGGGCACAATGTGCAGGGGCAGCTGTGCATCTGATGGCTGGCTGGGGCACTTGTGCGGCTGAACAAAGTCTGCCCTGGGCCCAGGGCTGAGACTAGGAGGCTTGGAGTAAGGTGAGTCCTTAAGAGAACCCATGGGTGTGGAACACTGCTAGCAGGTGAGGTAGAAAGTGTGCAGCCCCAGCCCTGCAGGTGGCTCTGTGTTTATGCTGGGGGGCAGGGGAGGAAAACGGTGCTCTCCGGTTCCCTTGTTTTCGAAGAAGTACCCCAACATGCTCCAAAAGCAGTATGAGCTCATCTGTCTCCTCTTTGACTCGAGCATTATGTAAACTGCTGTTTTTATGTTGCCTCTCCATATAGGCTGCTGTCTCTTTAAGGATGGTGACCCAGCTATCACTTGCCCTCCTGGCTTGTCCAGTGCTGAGTCAGCTGACTTTGAAAGCTCCACATTTCAAGTCCCACTTTTTTTTTTTTAAATGACAGCTTTATTGAGATATAATCCACATACCATAAAATTCACCCTTTTAAAGTGTACAATTTAGCAGTGTCTTTTTAAAAATATTCTTTATTTAAATTCAATTTAGCTAACATATACTGTATTAGTAATTTCAGGGGAAGCATTTAGTGATTCATCATTTCCATATAACACCCTGTGCTCATCACATCACACGCCCTCCCCAATGCCCATCACCCAGTTACCCCATCAACCCCACCTCCCTTTCCCCCCACCCCCTCCTCCAGCAGCCCTCAGTTTGTTTCCTTTAGTTCCGTGTCTCTTATGGTTTGCCTCCCTCTATTTTATCTTATTTTTCCTTCCCTTCCCCTATGTTCATCTGTTTTTTCTTAAATTCCAAATATGAGTGAAATCATATGGTAATTGTCTTTCTAATTTATTTTGCTTAGCATAATACACTCTAGTTCTATTTACATCATTGCAAATGGAAGGTTTAGCTCTTTTTGATGGCTGAGTAATATTCCAGCACGCACACACACACACACACACACACACACACACACTCCCCACACACCCCCACATCATCTTTATTCATTCATCTGTTGATGGACATCTGGGCTCTTACCATAGTTTGGCTATTGTGAACATTGCTGCTATAACCATTGGGTCACAGGTGCCCCTTTGGATGACTACATATGTATCTTTGGATAAATACTTAGAAGTGCAATTGTTGGGTCATCGGGCAGCTCTATTTTTAACTTTTTGAGGAACCTCCATATGGTTTTCCAGAGTGACTGCACCAGCTTGCCCACCAACAGTGTAGGAGGGTTCTCCTTTTTCTGCTTCTTCGCCAACATCTATTGTTTCCTGACTTGTTCATTTTAACCATTCTGACTGGTGTGAGGTGGTATATCACTGTGGTTTTGATTTGTATTTCCCTGATGCTGAGTGATGTTGAGCATTTTTTCATGTTTCTGCTGGCCACTTGTATGTCTTCTTTGCAGAAATGTATGTTCATGTCTTCTGCCCATTTCTTGATTGGATTATTTGTTCTTTGGGTGTTGAGTTTGAGAAGTTCTTTATGGATTTTAGATACTAGCCATTTATCTGATAAGACACTTGCAAGTCTCACTGATTTTACAAACTCACAGAATTCAGCCTCTCTGGGCTTTTATTTATTTATTTTTTAAGTAGGCTCCACGCCCAATGTGGGACTCAAACTCACGACCCAAAGATCAATAGTCCCCCGTTCCACTGATTGAGCCAGCCTGGTGACCCAGCCCCTATGGTTTTTAAAGCCAAATGTTATGGGGATTAGTCTTCCTCATGCAGGCTCTCTGGTATGAGGACCTGTTTCTCTGTCTTCTTTGCACACACAGCTTCCTCCCTCCTGTGGGCAGTCTCCTTCCACCTTACTGACCTTCCTAACCTTTCAGATGCAGCTTCTTCTCTATATTTAGTTGTGGAATTTGTTTTGCCAGTCTTCAGATCACTCTCTGGCTTATTGACTTGGATGTAGATGATATCTATTTGAAAATGTGGGACAGAGTGAGCTCAGGGTCCTCCTACTCTGCCATCTTCCCAAGATCCTCTTTTGTAATGTCTTTGTCTGGCTTTGGTATCAGGATAATGCTGGCCTCCAAATGAGTTTGGGAGTCCTCCCACTTCCTCAATTTTTTTGAAGAGTTTAAGATTTAGTGTTAATTCTTTAAATGGTAGAATTCTCCAGGGAAACTGTCCGATCTTGGGCTTTGTTGGGAGGTTTTTGATTACTGATTCAGTCTCCTTAGTAGATATAGGTCTGTTTAGATTTTCTATTTCTTCATGATTTCAGTCTTGGTAGGTTGTGTCTTCCTAAATTATCCAATTTTATTGCATAGAGTTGTTCATAGTACTTTCTTATAATACTTTTTTGTTATTTTGGTTTTCATTTCTGATTTTACTTGAGTCTTCTTTCTTAATTAAAGTTTGTCAGTTTTGTTGATCTTTTCAAACAACTTAGTTTTTATTGATTTCCCCACCCCCCACCCCAAAGCCTGTTTCATTTATTTCTGTTCTAAATTTTATTTCCTTCCTTCAGCAAGCTTCGGTTTAGATCGTTTTTATCTAGTTCCTTGAAGTGTGAAGTTAGATTGTTGATTTGAGATCTTTTTTCTTTAGTGTAAGGGGTTTATAGCTATAAACTTCTTAGCACTGCATCCCATAAGTTTTGGTAAATTGTGTTTTCATTCTAATCTGTCTTGAGGTATTTTCTAATTGCTTTTGTGATTTCTTTTCTGATGCACTGATTTGAGAATGTGTTTAGTATCCACATACTTGTGGACTTTTTGGTTTTTCTTTCTACTACTGACTTCTAGTTTTATTCCATTGTGATAAAAAAGGTACTCTGACTTAAATTTTAAAAAAATTTGTTAAGATTTGTTCTGTGACCTAACACGTGTTCAGTCCTGGAGAATATTCCATGTGCACCTAAGCAGTCTGCTGCTGTTGCATGGAGAGTGTTCTATTTGATAATTCCAACTAATCTGTGTTGTTCAAATCCTTTTTCCTTAGTCATCTTCTGTTGTGCTGGCCATTATTAAAAGTGAGTTATTGAATCTCCTATTATTGTGTTGCTATCTATTTCTCTCCAATTCTGTTTGGTTCATATATTTAGGTGTTATAGGATTTGTTGCCTATATATTTATAATTGTTATAGCTTCACGGTGAATTGACTGCTTTGTCTGATATTAGTATAACAACCTCTGTTCTCTTTTGGTTATCATTTGCATAGAATATCTTTTTCCATTCTTTCACTTTCAGCCTATATGTGTCCTTAGACCTAAAGTTAGTCTTTTGTAGATAGCATATAGGTACTTTTTTTTTTTATGTTATCCATTGAACCAATCTATGTCTTTTGGGGGAATTCAATGCATTTACATTTAATATAATTACTGATAGGGAATTACTACTGACATTTCATTAACTATTTTCTATATGTTTTATAGTGTTTTTGTCCATTTCCCCCTTTTCCTTTGTGCTTCACTAAATTTTTTGTAGTGACATGCTTTGATGTCTTTCTCATTTCTTTTTGTGTAAATTCTAGACATATTTTCTTTGTGATTACCACAGGGATTATATTTTAAAAATCTTATAAAAATCTATTTTAAACAGATATCTTGAATTACATACAAAAACTCTCCTTTACATTTCTGGCCACCCCCACTTTGTTAGTTATGTCACAAATTATATCTTTATGTATCTTGTGCCCATTAACATAGATTTATATTTTTATGCTTTTGTTTTTGAATTCTTTACAGGAACTAAAAGTGGAGTTATGTGCCCAAATTATGATAATAAAGTTTCTATATTTGTCACATATTTACTGCTGTCAGATGATTTTATATTTTTGTATGGCCTTGCATTGTTCTGTAGCATCCTTTTGTTTCAACTGAAAGGACTTACTTGTAGCGCAGGTCTAGTGATAATAAATTCCCTCAGATAAATTCTGGGAAAGTCCTAATTTGTCCCCATTTTTAAAGAACAGTTTTGCTGATATGGTATTCTTAGCTAGTAGTTTTTTCCTTTTAGCACTTAGAACATATCATTCTACTGCTCTCTGGCCTATACAGTTTCATCATTTTTTTAAAAAGTAATCTCTACGCCCAACGTGGATGGGGCTTGAGCTCACAGCCTTGAGATCAAGAGTCCTGTGCTTCACCCACTGAGCCAGTCAGGTGCCCCTCTGGCCTGTAAGGTTTATGCTGAGAAACCTGTTGAAATCTCGTAGATGCTCCCTTGTATAAGACAACTTTCAGGATTTTTTTCTTTGACTTTCATCAGTTTGGTAATAATGTGTCCCCCTGTGGGTTTCTCTGGATTTATGTTAGAATTTGTTGAGCTTCTTGAATTAGTATGCCCATTTCTTTCCTCAAATTTGGTAAATTTTCATTCATTGTTCTCTAAGTTCTCTGCTCTTTTTGCTCTCTCTTCTCCAATAACATGTATATTGGCCTGCTTGATAATGCCCCTAAGTCCCTTAGGCCCTCTGCTCTTCATTTTTCTTCTTGTCCCCCTGACTTGATAATATCCAATTACCTGTTTCCAGGGTTGCTGGTTTGTTCTTCTGTCTGACAAAGTCTCCTGTTGAGCTCCTCTAGTGAATTCTTTCAATTCAATTGTTCTCTTTAGCTCAGAACTTGTTCTTTTTTATAGTTTGTCTCTTTGACAACAATCTCATCTTGTTTGTGTGTTTTCCTTATTTCTTCGTCAATCTTGTTTTAGTTCATTGAGTATCTTTAAGGCAATTGTTTTAAATTCTCATCAGTAAATTCAGAGATCTGCATTTCTTTAGGGTCAGTTTCTAGAGATTTTTATTTGCGTTGTAGAGTAGGCCATGTTCCCTTGTTTCTTTGTATGTTTTGTGAACTTTATTGGGATTTGGGCATTTGAAAAATAGTCAACCTCTTCCAGATTTTACAGACTGGCTTTGCCTATCAGCCTAGTTAGAAGTTCTGGAACCTTTCAAACCTTCTTTGGGGATGCATCCTCTCTGAGTTTGTATGTGTAGTTTCATTTCGGGATATATGCCTGCTTTTAACTGTTTGAATTTTCCTAAGAGGCTTGCCCCTATTTCTTCTCAGGACTTTTCTGTTTCAGTTTTTATTGTAACTGTTTGTACTCTTGTATCCTCTGCAGTGCCTGCCAAACTGTAAAGTCCCTGCTGTTCTAAGGCACTGGTGTGCTCACTTGTTTTCAGTGGCTTCTAATCAGCATCCAAACCATGCCACCACTCCCACTAGTGCTCCCACTCAAGTCTCAAGCAGCCCCAAGACAAGCCAGAATACTGGACACAAGTTCTACTTTTTTCTTTCTGCCCTGAGGGAGGAGTCAAGAATTGGGACTTATTTGTGCCATGCTGTGCCGGTAGTAGGGAGAGGGGCTAGGATAAGTGTATTTCCATTAACTTTCCTACATGTTTTGGTATAGCTTCCTCCTGGTTTTGTATTTGTCTGGGTGCTGTAACTCCCCAGCTGGGTTCTAGAGTCTTCACAAAGGTATTCTGGTTCTGAGTGTTATTAATTCAGCATCTCCATGAGAAATGAGGACATGGAACTTCATTGTTGGTGTCACTTCCTATTCACTTGGCTTTTGCTATCCCTTGATAGTCACTAGTCACAGATATGCCAAAAACTTTCACAGTATCTTAATGATGGAAAATATGCTTATCCAACAAGTTTTCTTTAAAACTAAATTGAAATACCTAAACACTAGAAAAATAAAAATCTCTAAGCTTTTAAATGAATTTGAAGTTATCGCCATATTTATGAAGTTAAACCCCAAAATTATGGTAAATACAGATGTGTTTGGAATTCTTAAAGAGATACTGAGTTAAATTTGGCCTAATAAAAATGTTCCCCAATTTTTACCACAAAATCAGATTAAAAAAAAAAAATGAATCCTGGAAACCTCAACCAGAAATCTTTTCACGATTTAAGTAATTTTCCTCTTATGGAGGAGGGTTTTAGTATCCCATAGAGTATTCTATTTTGCCTTCCTCAATTATTTTGTCAACTCTTAGTTTAAAAGATTATAGTGACATTACAAATCCTGTGTGTTTAATTTTGAAAAAACATTCCGAGTAACAGGAAACACCTGTTCAATGAGAGTTATTGAAACATCAACTTTGTATCACAGGCATCCCTTTATTACTTTAGGTATAAGCATACTTTTTTACTTGTTGAAGTTTTCATTTCAACTTGTGATTTCTAAGTGATTCTATAAGCTTCAGTGGACTAAGATAACGCATTTGGCTGATCTTGTTTTGTGATCATCCTATTACTGATGAGAACTTCTAGCAGAAATTTTAAGAGAAAGTGTAAAGAACCCAGAGAAGTAAAACTTTATATAAGTAAGTGTAACCTTACTTACTGGGTTCACCTATATTGTTATAACTCAGCAGCAGACAGAAAATGGCAAAGGCATGATGCAAATTCAGTGGGTAGGATCATGTATATATTATTGTAAGCTAACTAGAAATGGATTTTAAGATTTTATTTATTTGATAGAGAGAGAGAGAGGGAACACAAGCAGGGTAGGAGAGGGAGAAGCAGGCTTCCTGAAGAGCAGTGAGCCCGATGCGGGGCTCAATCCCAGGACCCTGGGATCATGACCTGAGTAGAAGGCAGACGCTTAACGACTGCACCACCCAGGCACCCCTTTAAATATAAAATATATTGATAACAAACAATAGTCTTGTCTTCTCACCAAGACATTGTAGCTTTGAAGACAGGAACCACTTCTATTTAAAATTATGCCTCCCTACTCTCATCCATACATTATAAATTTGTAGGCACTAGATTGAGCTCATGTTTTGATGAGCAACAGTTAGTATAACTTTGATTATATTTAAAGTTCGATGATTTAATGATTTAAATTTGTATCTTTTTGTTCGGTTGTCAAATTAGCCTTTGCTTCTAATAATTCTTTTTAAGCTTTTAAATTATCTCTGTACCCAGTGTTGGGCTTGAACTTACAACCCCAAGATCAAGAGTCACATGCTCAACCAACTTTTCTTTTAAGGGGGTGGGAGAGAAGTTTAATACATTCACCAAATTAAACAACAACAACATACTGTAGCCACTTCAGAAATCTGAACGAAATGTCAGGTAACTAGTGAAATTCACCAAATTTTGGTTAAGAAAATTTTACAGTAATAGAAAGGGAGGCATGGGTGTTATTCGAAAAATTACAGCCAAAATAACTGAATATAATTCTAATTCTTTTTTTAAAAAAGATTTTGAGAGAGCATCAGTGTGGGGGGGCGGGGGGAGAGGGAGAAGGACAAGCAAACTCCTTGCCAAGCTGGGAGCCTGATGTGGGGCTCGATTCCAGGACCCCGGGAGTCACATGCTTCACCACCTGAGACACCCAGGCATCCCCAACAATTCTCATTCTAGCTTACATTCAGTACTAACCTGTGTGAACTGTCCTACATGGCAAGATTCAACAGGTCTATAGATCACTTATGTGGGGCTGAGCCAGCCCACTGTCCCTTGTTTCTGATAATCCTTATTTATTTGAAATCTAAAACCTCTTAGTTCAAAAGGGACAAGGCCATAAAATAGTCTTAGATAATAAGATCATGAAGGTGCACTCTTCTTTGTAACCTTTAAAAGGACATTAAAAGTTTGCTATTTAATAGTCTCTCATCTGATTACAGTATTATTTGTGAATCTACTTGGCTAATAAAAGTAAACAAACTCAGAATATGAAGTCATGACTTAAGAGCTCGAGAGAGGACATAAAATTGGAGAAAAAAATGATTCTTTATTGAAAAATACCAGTAATACTGACAGACCTCAAAAGCAATTCACGCTTCCAGAATACAAAGTATACTTAATACATTTTTTCAAATCTTTTTGCATTTCAAAGTTAGCATTTTTGTAAATCAAATTTGATAACCCGACTAAAAATATTTTTCCAGCTTTATTATTTAAACAGCTGCACAATCTTTAAAGTGGGGACCATGAGGCGGGCAGGGGCAGAACGCACCTGGGACTGCGCAGCAGTCTACAGCAACATCTCCCACAACTTCAGTGCTGGAAACAAAATACTGCACAAGACGGTTGCCCTCCAGTGTCAGAAAATCTTGGGAAACAGCATATCCAAAGAGAGATAGCCAGCTTTTCTTATAATTTATACTCTTTCACTTAAGATTGCTTTTTGAAGAAAATCTTTTAAGAAATGAACTGTTACCATCAAAATGGCCTTTGCTGAGCTGTAATAATTCTATGCTTTTTTAGATGCAAAAAAATTAACACATATATGCAAGTTTAATTCGAAACCACACAAATTAGGTATGTAGGCTCAGATAGTAGCAGTGTTCACTTTTATTACTAATAGCTTAACTGGAACAGCCACTCTATTCATTCCACCAGCAGAAATAGCAGCACCAAGATCTAAAATTCTTTATGTATAAAAAGCTTATGTCGTTATCCAACTCCCATTCTTTGCATGCTCCAATTCTTGTTATTTAACATAAAAGCAACAGGATTTGGAGAGTTACTATTTGCTGTATTAAAACAGTTATACAGCATCTTGTACTGTCAAAAAGCAAAATACTGTGAACGGCAGCCCTTCTTCACAGCTCTACACTTGAAGCTGCCAAGCATTCACTGCTCGTGCCAGCAGTGGTAGTTCCACAGTAACATAGCAAAAACTAAAGGAATCATGGCACAATGGATTTCTGGATTTCTGAATTCTTTATCTACCATTGGTCCTGGGGCTTAGTACCATCCCCTTGTAGACTATATCTGCTGATCATTCCATTATCTTTAATGGAGGAAAGGCATCAGGTCATATAGCGGGTAATGGCTCTCAGAGCGTAGAGGAGTTCTGCTTGCATCCTAGCTTCTATAAGAAGCAGATTAACATGAACCTGAATATAAAACACAATTTAAGGTAGGGTTATAAGCATTCCCAATCGGTTTCTCAGTGCATCTAAAAAAAACCCCTTAAATTAAGTACATTTTCTGTGTGCTACTGAATAACTTAGAAGTCCTGACTTGGTCTCAAAATGAAAGCCATTTAATGTTCTTTTTGGATAGATACAGGGCTTATATTTATACCAGATCACATCTCTTCTTGAAAGCTTGTTACATTTCAGAAAATCTAGACATTGCTTTATTAGAATACCAACTTCCCCTGCCAAATCATCATTTAATAACTGAATTTTAAAGAGATGGCTCAAAGACTAGACATTTCTATCTATAAACAACTGAAAAAGAGCTCTTGCAAAATGGTCTTTCTTCCAAGCAGTGACAGCCAAGGCCAGCACTTCTGAAGTGGGGCCAGCCACCTGTTTTTATTCTTTTACTCTAACACTATAATGAGGTTCCTTCCAAGAGATACCAGAGACAGATGTGCAGAAATGCTCTTCTCTGGGTTGGAAGAGGTGATGGAAAGGATTTGAGGGCCATTAGATTAGCTAAAGGAGAATGAGAATCACTATTAAGTTAAAGAGCAAACCACAATAGGTACATACCTTCTCAGAGTGCTTAAACTGCCTCCAGAAGCTATCATACATTCTTTTGGTAACTTTTTCAGGAGTGCAAACAACAGTTTTGATATAAACTTTAAAGCTACGGTCCAATAGCTGGTTAATTTCACCATAGTCATAGTCATCATATCTGTTAAAAGACACAATGAGAATTATATTTTCAACATATAGTCTGTTTTCTTATGAAAGTATGGACATTAATAGTAAATTCTTCTTCCCTCTCTGTCCCCCCAAATAACTGTTTTACTATGTTCAATTAGGGGTGGATGAGTGAATATAAAGGGATAAGAAACAGAAGTTAGGGAGAAGAACAGAAAATTTGCCAGTGCCCAAGCAGAGTATATATTTATAATCATAAAGAAGCAAAAACACTGAGGAAATTGTGGAGACAGTTTGAGTGCTGCTGAAGTTAAGAATTCCACAAATTAATATTTATTATTGGTTATTACTGCAATGATATATAGATGGTACTGCAATGATATATAGATGGTAATATATTTATGTAAATGAAAACTATCCCTTTTTTTTCTCATGTTTTCAGGAGTTTCTGGGATCACATGAGGAAAAAAATGGTGGGAGGTTGGCAGACGATTATTCCAGAGGGAAGGGTGATCTATAGATGGCCTCACAGCATCTACAATAAGGAAAGGCTATTCTGCTTTAAGTCGAGATGGTTGTATGCACCGGTGTCTGCTCTGCCCCAGTGGGTGATGGTTTCTAGAACAGCCAGGGACTGAAGTCTCCTATTTGGCATTCAGTGGAAAAGGAAAAAAGCTCTTGCAAAGCTGGCTGTACTACTATTCTGGAGGACAAATCAATAGTCTGGTCACTGATAAAATGAATAGCAAGAGAAAGCTTGATTTTACAGCTAAAATATTCAGAAAGTCTTATAGTGTAGAGTTTGTGTGTAACGTCAGAAGGTGGTATATATGTAATGGTCGTATTTCCCATATAACATAATATGGCTGAATACTTAACAGGACCTGAAAATCTTGCATTTTGATGATGTATCATGGGATTAGGTACTCTTCAGAAGGAGCCTGAGATAGCCAGGAGGGCACTATAAGGGTACTAAGTTCCAAGAAGGAGATGAAATCAAAGGTGTTTGGTGACAAACTTTTCCTTTATGCTCTAGGACCAGCTTACTTGCCCTCCCCTTCCCTGGAGGCATCTGTCATTTAACTCTTGTCAAGGTCCCTAACTCCCTTCTGCCTAGTTAGGAGAGAGTGATTCATAAGCAGCATAAAAATAAGCTATTGGGGAAGGGGTGATTTTGAGTACTTGTATATGTGCTTCTTGGGTGTGTATTCTAAGCACCTGAATAATTGAGCCTAAAGGAAAATATAAACATAAAAAAACAGACTAACCTTATTCCAAACATGCAGTGAATATAGTTCCAAATAGCTCGTCTAAGCATTGAGGTATCGACATCTTTGTGCATTGCCATTGTATTATAAGTAAGATTGTAAGCAATGTGAAATTTTTCATCAATCAACTGTCCCACATCTGGATAAAGGCGATTTACCAAAGAATAACCATGATCTTCCCAGCAATAGTCCTAAATAGAGAAAATAGAACAAATGTGAATAATTAAAATGTGGCCAAGTATAGTTCTATATCTACTGCTCTGTCACATGGTGAGGTTACTGGCAGTTGAAATCCACTGCCTTTCTAGTGCATTGTAGCTCCCAGCTTCACTTGTAGTACAATCTGATGTTTTCAATTTCTGTACTGCAGCACACAAAGCTTTCATAACTCAGTGAGTTTAAAAAGCCAATGGAATTCTTTCTCTTACACAGACCACCCATTTTCAGCTTCCGCTCACTCTCTCATTCAGTATCCAGAGGCAATTCTCTTGGGAGTCCTCTCTCCTTTTCCATCACTGCAACTATTCCAATAGTCCTCAAATTTTGTAAATTTTCAATTCAAAACATCCATCACTCATTCCTTTTCCTCCTACATTAAAGCTTCCTGTTTCCCTTCTTTCTACCTCAAGCAAAATAAGCCCCTACACTACTGTGTTGCTGTCATATTAATTTTCCTGGAACACCTCTTTGATACGTTATCACTCTGGTCCCAAAATCTACAAACCTGTCCAATTTTAAACTAACTTCCCACTAATCAGAAGTAGGGATCCTTTGCTTGAAGCACTCAGCAGCCTAGCCAATTTCTTTATGATCCTTTCCCTCACTCTGTCTCTCAATCCAAGCTCAATTATTGCCTATAGTCTTCTCTGCTTTACAATGCCCATGCTTTTGGACCATTTAAATCTCTCAAATCCTTAAAATTTCCAGTCCACACGATCTCTTCAATTCTATTTCATGACACAATTAAGTAGAAATATTCTATAACTCTTCCTTGTGCCAAATTTTTGTCCCTGTAAACACCATCTTCATCACTTGAGCAAAGAAATAAAATCCTATAGGTCTTAAATATTCATATTCCTGATAAAGGTTATTAACATTCACCCTTCACAATGATTGAGGAAGTTGGAGTATTTACTCATCTGAATTACATACTTACCTATCTAAATATTTATACAATAGACTAATTAAAAAATACACTTAGGCTGCAGTATGTTTCTACTAATAGATTGGATTGGAAGCAGTCTTATAAAGCTTAGAGCATGGAATATTTGCTAATTAAATGATGATTTTCAACATTTACTGTGGAACCAGAGAACATAGCTACTGTTGCTCCTGAGAGATGTTTGCAAAGCACTTTTAGCATCGTGCCTCCTACCAAGCAAAAACAAAGAAGGAGCCTGGTATCCTAGAGGATGACTACATCCCTAAGTTTCATGGACTCAATATATACACAATTGTACTGAGGAAGTTTTACTGTGTATTTCAAAGTTAGTGACTGGGGAGCTAAAGAAACTGGGTCTACCAACAGTAATTCTACTCCCTACATCACTAATTTAATTCACTCTAAGGAGATAAGTGCTAAGTAATTTTGGAATAACATTTATGTGAATCCTCATTACTTCAAATAACATTCAGTACACATTTTAAAGGGAATTAGGATACTGTAATTGTCCTGATTAATTTTCTACGCTACCTGTAAGAACTCACCCAAATTAAAAAAAAACAAAAACTTACTCTCCCTAAAAAGAATAAAGCGTATCTTTCACTTCTGGGTTTTTTTGGCTTTTTTTTTTTTTTCCATCTTCTTTCCACCCGCCCACATATATATAATGCTTGAGCTGCTGGGGACATTTCTCTTGTCATTCAGGCCTGGTGCATATCAGGGCCTCATTTTAACGCTGGGGCTCAGTAGGAAGGGGGGAGTAAAACCAGTGCTGTACATGCTGCTATTATGAATTGTTTAGATATATTAGGAACCTAACCCGCTACTGTAATTTAGTTTTATGGATGAATGTGTTTTGATTTCTGATTAACTGGTTTATGAACAATACAATAAATATATTTAAGGGAAGTGCCTGACATAGAAAAGTTGTTTCTTTCTGCAACATTTTGTAATTCTCAAATCCAGGGGACTTTTTCTTATTTTAAGTCAGATTGACATACTTCTAAACCATCATGTGCATAACAGTAAGTCGCAATTTTACCTGAACTCGAAATGTTGGCACATGCATCCCATGTCTAGAGAAATCCTTATAGCCATAACTAGTATCCTCAAAGTGACGAGATACATCTCTTGCTGGTGTGACTTCTTCATCATCTGAAATAATTAAACAAAAAAGCTACTGAAAGCTTTTCCAAAACCGGATGCTAGAAATTCATTTTACCTACAACAAGTAAAAACAGGATAATAACCCTTTCTCTGACACTGACTAATCAACTAAAGTCTTAAAACCATAAAGAGAAATAGCTTACTTACCAGTAAATGGAATGTAATAAAGATTCTTTATAAAAAATATTCATGGTTACTGGGGGGTGGGAGGGTAGGGATAGGGTGGATGGGTTATGGACATTGGGGAGGGTTTGTGCTTTGGTGAGTGCTGTGAAAGATGTAAGCCTGATGATTCACAGACCTGTACCCCTTGGGCAAAGAATAAAAATAAAATTAAAAAAAAATATTCATGGTTGACTAAGTGCTACTTTAAAAGTATGTACACAAAATTTGAACATACTTTTGGATAATCTTTATGGTGATAAATCATCTATGCTCTATAATTTAGCACTTGGACTATTTCTGGTTGAATATTAATGTCCTATAATATATAATATATCTCTAATACCTCAAAGGTCCTAGAAACAATTCTGGAATGTTACAATGTTTCCTGAACTTTCTGAATTATTTCATGTTTGTTTGAAGAAAATAGAAACAAAAACTTCTCCTCAAGTAGAAACAAAATAACATCCAACCTTCATTTATACAAATCTCATTTTTTTCTCTGCTATTAGGAAACTTGGTGCTTTTAACACATATACTCTTTATCCCACTCTGTTATCAAAATACATTTTGAGATACTTTAAACCAGGTAATTGAAAAGAAAAAAAAGTTAAATATTAAATCCTATAGCCTGTATATAAAGGCCAAACATAAAGGATTCAAGTTTGTTGTTAGCTATCTAATAAATACCTTCTTTGCATAAATCATTGAATTCTAAAGCTGAAAAGCAACCTTAGGGCTTTATGAACTCAATTTCCTAATTTTAAAGAAGAGTAAAAAGAGCATTCATATGTTAAGTGACTTATATTCACAAAGTTTATTGGCAGTGATTTTAGTACTAAAACTCAAACGTCCTCTTTTAGTCTAGTGCTATTTATACTATAACTTCCTTTTCTCGGTTGCCTGTTTTATTTATAAGTAGGAATACCTATGTAATAATAGCCTCTCTGAAAGGAAAAACATTTGATGTTTTAAAACTTTTATTTAAATTCTTTAAATAAAGTGGGTCTCCTTTTTTTGTAAGCAACAGAAATTTTGTTGACTACGTAATGATTACTTTTACCTGAAGAGAAGACAAACATGCTCTCTCTTTTTTCTATTTCAAAACGTGAAGCCATCTCTTCCTGACTTGCCTCTTCTTCATCTCGACATTCTTGTAACTGCCTCATCTTTTCCATGAGGGCTTCGACCTCAAAGAAGGAATCACTTACCTAAAGAGAAAATACAACTAATGTAACATATGTAAGAAAAAGGGTGAGATTTTAAAATTTTCTCTTAAGATACAAATTCTTATGAAACAGACTTAACAGGATATAGGAAAAATAGACTGTATGATTTTGAAGTACATGAATGATTAAAAAATGGAATTATNTTTTCTCTTAAGATACAAATTCTTATGAAACAGACTTAACAGGATATAGGAAAAATAGACTGATTTTGAAGTACATGAATGATTAAAAAATGGAATTAGTTTGGCCTTTTACATATATAGATATGCAGGTTTTTAAATAAAAATGATTTTAAGAACATTTTTACTTTATAAAATTAGTAATACTATCTTACTGTTTTAAGAATTAAAATTTAAAACTAGCTGTCAATATAAATAGAACTGCTCAGTTAAATAAGATACAAAGTATAAGTGGTTTTGCAACAACTATGCATATTGAATATATTGTCAACATGAGTCTACCATCTTCAAATTATAGTAGTCAGCTCCAATTCACCAATTAAAAATGAAACCTATCCTTTCAGGGATGAAATGCTCTACCTGACCTCTGCAAATGGGTCTGGCAGCTGTCACTTGCTGGGATGACTATAGCAGTGACATCTGTAGTGACAGGTCTGACACGAGGACTGGCCTGACACATGAGGACTGGCCAAGTGGTCTTGAACTAGCCTAAAAATATAGATGTATATTTACTATGCATCCTTACTATGAAAGTGGGATCAAATCTGTGGAATTTATCTTATAAAACAGTAAGATATCTCCCAATTTCAAATCTCAGTGTCCAAATACAAAACTAAAGTTTTCCCCATTATAAATATATTTTACTAACTAGGAATGTTCTTTACCCTACTCTTATATACTCCGTTCTTACACCCACTGGTCCTTCAGGTGTCAGCTTATATGCTTTTCCTGTCCTACCCCCCATTCTAAACCTTGCCACCCTATTCTCACACAGCACTCTGCTCTTTCCTTCACAGCACTAAATACAATTTTTATTGTTACTGCGTGATACTGCTTTAATGCCTGCCTCCCTCAGACCAAATCTTTGTAAGGGCAGGGACCTGTCTGTTTAATTTACTAATATATAGTTACAGCCTAGCATAGTACCTGGCACATAGTAGATATTTGCAAAATATTTCTTGCAGAAAGCTTGTCAGGATAATCCTATATTAAGAGACAAATAGTCTATACTACCAGTGCTTTATATTTTCATATGATCCTAATAATAACACCAAAATACCCTATAATATAGCACTTTCTTTCACAATTTCATGATGAAAAGTGTTTCTATGATGTATTGAAGATTCTTCTGGTACAAACATCTCCTTAATTATTCCTGAGACAGAGTTGGTAGCCAAATAAAGTTCTGAAAAGGATTATGTTGCTTAAAAGAATGACCCAAGGTTTATAGAAAAAAAACAAAAACCAAAAAACGACAACCAATCAAGGTTTCTGTCAACTCACATTATCCATTATACTATCTATTTTGTTTATGTACTTCCTTCTAAAATAGCCCCAATTTTAAGTATTCTTAGGAAAGACAATTGTTGACTGATTTGCAGCGAAATGAGAAAGAGGAAACAGTGTATTTCTTCTGCTCCCTGAATAATCTGTTATTGTTAGTGTAAAAAAAAGGCATTTCATTTTAATATTAAAATGTTAATATTGTATGAGGAAATTCTTTATGGTTTTTTAATATTTGTATCTGAAGAACTGAATCAGATACCTGATATACACCTACAGAATAAACTTTATCAGCTCACTGACAAGTGCCATCAGTGTGGGGTGTAAACCTTTTAATATAGCAAACTCAATACCTGAGAATGAGGACGTTACTAGAGAAATTTAAAATTTCTATTATTTTACTATTATCTCATGTAATAGAGGGATACCTAGAAATAGTCAAGTATTTTTCTTTAGCCTTGTGCTATTTTTTTTACCCTTTCCCCCAAAAATTTTATTGGGGGAAAACTATAAAATATTTACAGTACAATGTTTACAGTCACAATCTGTAGTGAAATGATTCCCCAAAATGCACAACTCAAGTTGACTTGTTATATTCAAAAACCCACTTCTAAGTAGTCCAGAGTACGTACTTACATAATGCCAACTGTACCTACCTACAAACTAAAGCTACTGCTCATTCATCTGTTGTCTCGGAAAGCATTACTGTCTTTCTGCACACACATACACACAAAAAGTACAAGTTCTGGAATTTGCTATAATGAAACAAGGCTTATTCATGTACTACATACCATTTTGGCATTGAGAGGTGGCCTCTTTATATATATATATATCTATATACATGAAAGTGGTAAATAACTTTTTCTTTTGTGTAGTTAAACCCATTCTACCTTCCAATTCTCTTATGCACTAATAGACAAAATACTTATTGATTAAGGAAGATTTAAAGCAAGTTCTGGCCCTTCCAAAGGCGCGGTGAGACTCCGCCCTCTCCGTTATCTTCTTTAGCCTTGTACTAAATCAAACGTGGGGAAGGACAACAATCCAACTCCAAGCATCCTAGCAACTGATATATATTCTCCCTTAGACCATCTCATGACCCCTATGTTTTAATAAATAATCAGTGGCCAAAGATGGGGCTATAACATTAATCCAGGTAGCTCAACAGAGGGTTGAGGTCTTGAACCTTGTTGGCACAGCAGTGATCAACTCTGTGAAAAATATTTCCCTTCATGTGCTAATCTCACAATATGTAAATGCTACTTCTTATTTAGCACCTGATAAATGCCAGCTGTATTAGGCCTTTTACTTCTTTAGAGACATTTCATTTAAACCTCAATCTTGTGTTTGACCTTTTATACATGAAAGAAGAGAGGCTCAGGGAGGTTAGGTAACTTGCCCACAGTCAAATATATACACTCTACAGGTAATTCAAAATGTTTAAATCTGTTCCAAAGGAATAATATAACTGAGAAAACCTATGTAAAGTATTCAGAAGACTGTAATGCTGTTTCTGTGATTTCTCTTTGGAAACATAACTAAACTTTCACTATAGCAAAAGAATGAAAAGGGAATTTTGACTCATTCAGGAAATTAAAACCTGCTTATAGAAAATTCAACTTGTTCTAATCTGTTTCAAAGGAGTAGCAAAATTGAGAAAATATAAAAGCCAGAGAAGAGGAGGAACAGAAGTGAAAACATTTTAATAAATTTACATTCACTTTTATATATATTTGTGCCAAGTTAAACATGAAAAAGAATTCTAAAAGAAATTTCCAGGTAGAGGCTTAATAAATCTTCTGAAAGATAACAAACCAGCCTGTTTCTTTTATGTGAAAGGAAGGAAAAGGATGTGATCAACATCAGGATGTCTTGGACCACCAAGTTGCATGGTCTCAGCCTCCCCTCATCTCATTGCAGCACCCATCCAATACTAGCTGGCTCTGACAAGGGCACATGCTGATGGCTCCTGATCCTGAAATTACTCGAGGGTCTTAAAATTTTATATATTCCTTAGCACTAGTGTTGGGCATTTAGAGGAATGAACAGATAGAGGGGCCTAATACCTCTATGGACTTCAAGGGTGGATTTTCAAAGAAGTCACATGAAAAAATAATAAAACAGCAATTACTATGATTAGTCTTATGATGATGATCCTGTAACAGATAATACTTACCGAAACATTTCCTGCTGAGTTGACTTGCATCTCATCCACACTGTGATTGCCATTTGTAATGTCACAGATGCAGTAGTTACTAACTGAAGGAGGTCTGAATGTGTGGCCACCATCACAATGAATTTCTGGACTGATTCCACAGCCAAATGTGAATGAGGCAAGAGAATGATAGTGTGTGAGGAGAACTACTGCATGTACCAGTTCTGCAAGGGACCAGCTGTGCTCTTCAGCTTTTAAAAGTCCCTTAAGGAAAAAAAAAAAAAAAATAGAGAGAGAGAACACATTTATACACTGAGTTATGGTGTTGGTAAAAGTGAATAGTTCATCCTGGTATTTAATCTATTTTAAACAGGATTAGTCACTATATAAAACCTAGAGTAAAATTATAATTTGAGACCTGTAGAACCCAGAATTTCCTAAAATAATTATGTATTTACAAATAGAACTTAATATAACCTGATAATGACAATTTCATCATTATTTTGATTTTCTGAAATCCTGATTTAAAAATGTAATAGAATGTATTTTGCTTAAATGCAGCAGCCATATTTCAGATGGTGGATTATGAACGCATTAACTGTTGTTAGTTCACAGTCTCAATCCAGATGTATTTCAAGTGAAAGCTACTGTATAAAATATGCTTGTGTTTTTCTCTATTATCAGGCTTTCTCAAGGAATTTTAAAGACAGTAGTTTGAACCTGACTCTGAATATTCCTAAATCATCGTTATATGTTTTTTATTATATTTATTTTAAAAATTATGCTCAAGGTAAAGGCTATGATTTTGCAAAGTCTTACAAATCTGTATCCCTTCTGCTTCATTACCTGTTTTATAATCTTGTATAATTTTGCATTACCAGATGATACAATAGACACTACATTAATCATATTCAAGTCTTATATCCTAATCAGATGCTTCAATTATGTAATAATGTCTAAAATATTCTATGAAATAGAAAGATAAGCCCAAAAATATGTTGTATTTTTAAGAATTTCTACTGCATGGTAGTTACTTTTAGAGAATGTCAGTTTACCTTTATTCTATTAATAAGCAGAACCAGAAGGAACTAGTTTAAACTGCATTTGAAAAAGATACACAAAATGCAACTTCACACCTATCATAATGGCTAAAATCCAAAACACTGATACATCAAATGCTGGTAAAGGTGTGGAGAAAAAGGAATGCTCATCCACTGCTGGTGGGAATACAAAATGGTACAGCCACTTCAGAAGACTGTTTCAGTTTCTTACAAAGCTAAACATGCAATCCAACAACCATGTTCCTAGTTATTTACCTGAGTTGAAAACTTACAGCCACCAAAATAAATAAATTGCTCAAAACCATAAATAACCAAGATGACTTTCAAATAAACTGTGGTACCTCCATACATTGTTATTATTCAGTAATAAAGAAATGAACCATCAATAAAGAAAATTCACAGAGGAATCTTAAATGCATATTGATAAGTAAAAAGATAATCTGAAAAGGCAGTATATTATATGATTCTGACTCTGTAACATTCTGGAAAGGGCAGAACTATAGACAATAAAATGATCAGTAGTTGCAGGGGTTCAGGGGAGAGAGATGAATTAAGTGGAGCACAGAGGATTCTTAGAGCAATGAAACTATTTTATATGATAGTATAATGGTGGATAGATGACATGCATTTGTCAAAAGAACTGTAGAACACAAAGAGTGGACCCTAATGTAAACTACAGACTAGTTAATAGTAATATATCAATATTGATTCTTTGATTACAGGAAATATACCATACTAATGCTAGATGTTAGTAGGAAAGACTGGGGAGGTTCAAGGGGGTAAAATATGGGAACTCTGTACTTTTTGTGCCATTTTTCTGTAAACCTAAAATTGCTCTAAAAAATAAAAGTCGGGGCTCAGTTGTTAAGCGTCTGCCTTCGGCTCAGGTCATGATCCCAGGGTTCTGGGATTGAGTCCTGCGCTGGGCTTCCTGCTTGGCGGGAAACCTGCTTCTCCATCTCCCATTCCCCCTGCTTGTGTTCCCTCTCTTGCCATGTCTCTCTCTGTCAGATAAATAAATAAAATCTTTAAAAAATAAATAAATAAAAATAAAAAATAAAAGTCTATTTAAAAAAAATCTCAAGTGACACCCTAGACACCTTACTTCTACTTACCTCAATATGTTCTTTGGTAATAAGCCAAGGTCTGTGGGCTAAAACTTTGTTAAGTTCTCCTAAATTTTGTAGTTTTTGAGGAGCATTCTCTAAACCATTAAGCCACTTGGGGTCCCCACCAACATGAAGGAAATCATTTACATGGAGGTTCACTAAGTAGGAACACTGATGTCTTGCTGCAGCCTTAAGAAAAAACAAAAAGACCAATCTAGATAAATATTAAAAAGTTTTTGATTAGTATGTTTGCAAATTTCCCATAAGCTACAGAAATTAAATTTCATATAAACATTTAAAAAAAATCACACATACCACTGAAAGCACCTCAGAAATATCCCAAGAACAAACAAAATATAAAAGTATTTGAGCCTTAGAAATTATATTTATATAACAACTTTCAGATCCTCAGATTAACAAACTTCAATAAAGGTGCCTACCATAAAATAATGGAGTATAATTTACAAACTGAACAGGAGTAGCACCATTTACGTCAATGTGAACTATTTGTAATAATAGAATAAATATAGAGTTCTTTATTCTCATTTAATGAAAAATGGTTCTCAAGAGTATATAAATACATATTTCTTTTTACTGTCATACTAGAGAGTATACTTATTTAGAAAGAAGAAAACCACATACTACCTAAGAGGAATCCAATTAGAAGTCAGAATACAAGTATTTATCACTGTGTTTTAAGAGATTAACCATCTCTTAAAAAGATTAATAAAGGAGGCAGAAAGAATTTTTCACTTTATGTTTACAAACCATTATTCCAATGTAGTGCCGATAATGTAGGGGTAATGGCCCATCCATTTGCAGCAGATAGTGTTGAGTTTTTAGGAAACTTTCTAGATACTGTGGGTGAAAAACCATCACTAATGTAATGTTATCCAAACGACCCAAAGCAGCAAAAGAATCTGCAAATAAAGTGTGCATCTGTGTGTCTTCACTCCCCACTTGGAGAATCTGTATAAAAGAGAGGAAAACCATGGTTACATAAATTATAAATTGGTGCATACCTATTTTCTTTAAGTGTCATCTAGAAGCAGGTTAAATTTGACTTGAGAGAGGTGTTATAACTGAAAATTTAACTCAACTGGTAGCAATATAGAAGAATAAACAGTCATATATTATGTAGAAGGAGATAAACAACAAAGGTTGAACATTAAAGGCCATCTAGATAGGCTGCTTGCAGACTTGGCCAGAATCCAGATAAAGCAGCAGATTTAGATTATCAAATTTGCAGAGCTTGCAAACAGACACTAAAGCCTTTTCCTTATAACACCTACTCTCACTCATTTAAAGAGAACCAAAATTAACATCAAACAATCTTTGAAAACAAAGCATAGGAACTTTTACATATTGAGAATTAAAGATCCAATCTTGCATTGATACCAGTCTGTGGAGATGATGGACCAAGTAACTCAGCTCGTGGGCAGACAGTTAAACATCTAAATATAAGGAGATGGAGTATCACTGGTTAAAAACAAGTCTTACCTTTCCTTGATTAAATATGGGTGTTAGAAAAGCATCATGAAATACTAGAAATCAACACAACTATAACAGCTTTCTAATCCCACAGATTCACTGCCAAAGCATGATGATTAACTGTGATCAACTCTGCGTAAAACATGTTGTTGTCCAACAGTTGTTCAGATGCCAAGATGTGGGTCGTGAAAGCTTTTCCTTAAAAGCATACGGTTCACTATGTACTTTCACAAACAACATACCTCCTTTTCTGGGATGAATCTGCTTGGTCCGTGTCCTAGTGGTCGAGGAATTCTAATTCCAAGTTCCTAGAAAAGAAAATTACACCATCTTAGGCCTCCAGCAGTAAACAACATGAACTGAGGCTACAGGGATGGGAGGGAAAAACAACCAGTTGAACAGAGACAGGCTTGTTTTGGTGGTTTGTTTTCATTGCCATATATACATACCAACTCCTCTGTTTGCATTTCATAGCTGAAAAGAACTTATAATATGACTAACTAAAAACAATAAAACCTGCTTCGCTAAAACCAGAGTTTTGCATAAAGTACTTGGCAGAAAGTCTAGAACAGAAAGTTCAGCACATAGCAACCAACCCTGTGGACTGTCAGTGATACAAAATAAGACCAATGTGTTTGTACATCCAAAACTCAACCAACCAAAACATTAATCCCTGTGTATCTTGTCAGGAAATGAAAAAGCCCTAACTTCTACCTAGATGTCTTAAACTGAAAGGAGTGTAATTATAATTACATCATAATAATAATTCACAGTAAGAGAAGAAATACGATGAAAAATAGTAGTGACTTAAATCCACAAAAGAGAAATTACTGCAGGGCATGTTTTCTCTTTGGCAGAGTAAAATAATCTTAGAGAAACTAATTTTGTGAGTTTGCTTTAAATTTTTTGCCTACTATAATGTTATCAACTTTGCTTATATTTTTGAGAAGCTCAACTAATTAAGGAATAAGTTTTTCTGCCCTTTGACATAGTGAATTTAGAATCCTGTATTTGGAATCTACCAGAATCCTGTATTTTATGTGACAGTATAGTGTGTTTAACAAAAACTCATAAGCATTAAGGTCCATCTCTTCCCCCAATACAGAGTGCTACAGAAACAAAACTAAAATAATACACTTTTTTTTTTTAAGGTTCATGTATATCTTATCAATCTGGTTTCAAAGAAAAAAAAAANTCCATCTCTTCCCCCAATACAGAGTGCTACAGAAACAAAACTAAAATAATACACTTTTTTTTAAGGTTCATGTATATCTTATCAATCTGGTTTCAAAGAAAA
This sequence comes from Ailurus styani, assembly GCA_002007465.1. Classification (NCBI taxonomy): domain Eukaryota; kingdom Metazoa; phylum Chordata; class Mammalia; order Carnivora; family Ailuridae; genus Ailurus; species Ailurus styani. Next base: position 3,894,888 of record LNAC01000039.1, read on the forward strand.
AAAAACAAAAAAATTTCTGGAGTTTACACATCTAAATATCAACCCTTGTTTATATAATTACATACAAATATTATTTCTACCCTCTACTGCTTCCAAAAGTCCTTCAGGATGTTCCTTTCAAAGAAAAAAAAGAGTGGGGTGGGGGGGGCAGACAGAGATGGATATGTGGCAGCAATTCAAAAAATCTGGTCTAAGTGAATGAAAACGTTTTGAGCAGAATGGATTTTTTAAAAATTAGGCAGGAAGGACAAAACTGAAGAAAATCTTTATTGGGAGAACTTAAGACTCGGATTCAGAGTAGGCTATAACTGCCAGCTAAATCTATGAAATATAATTCAAATAGCTATATATTGGAAGCCAGTGATGTCTTACTCTGGTTATTTCACACTTAGACTGAACATAGCAATGCTCTAACTAAAGCCTTCATTAGAGGCACTCAATTCACTGGTCTGGCCATGTGCGTGTCTTGATTTTAACAGCCTATAAAAAAATGCAAGAAAAAAACCTCCCACATTCCTGCTATTCAATACATCATCTTGGCACAAATGCAGCCATTTATATAAAACAATGACTCTATGAGCCTTTCTAACTGCTGAATTTCTGATCCAATTACATAGATTTCAAACAAAATATATTGGGCAAAACATTAAGGTTAAAATCAATATTTATTCTTTTTCATTTCTCTACTATCTTATTTAAATAAAATGCATTTTCAGAAAACACCCATTTCAAGGCTTTATTATTCATTTTATACCTACAAGACACTACTATTCTTGAGGCCTTAGTATATAAAAAGATAGCATTTCAAATGGAGGAGAAATGGATTATTCAACAGATAATATTGATACAACTAGATAGCCACTCAGAAAAAAGTGAAGTTGGAACCATAATCATACTTGACTCCACAATCATTCAGAGGTAAGTGTAAAAACAAAAACAAGAAAACATCAGTGTTAGAAGAAAACACTCACGGAATGAAGTTAGGCCTAAGAATGCAATAAAACCCCGATGTTATAAAATAGAAGACTGATAAGTTTGATGGCATAAAAGACTTTCACATGGGAAAAATAAACATATAAAAAGTCAAAAGCAAACAGAAAACTGCAAAATATGTTTGCAACTCCTATATAAAAAGGGCTAAATTTCTTGAATACATGAAGATTCCTAAAAATCAGAAAGAAAACCCCCCAAAAACTGATAGAAAAATGAAAAAAGGACATGGACAGTTTAAAGAAAAGGAAATACAAATGGCTGAAAAATGATTAACCTCACAATGAAACTTCAAGTTAACTTACACTGAGATACTATTTTTCACCTAGAGGATTGATTTAGATTAAAGGTTTAATAACAGGCTGTGCTTAAGAGGAGGTAGATAAACAGTCATTCATTACTTACACATTTCTGATGGAAATGTTCTGAAGTGTGAGGAAATAAGATCAAGAAATACATAAGTATAAACTACTACAACCTATAGAGTGCAATTTGTAATAATGACTGAAATTAAGTCTGAAATCCTTTGAGTCAACAATTTCATCTTAATATTAACCTGTACTCACAGAAATGTCATATGTAAAAGGACAATTATTGCAACATTGTATTGAATAGTACAAGATATAAAACAACCGAAGTACTCAACAAGACTGTTTCAATGTAATATGACCATAGACTAGAATAGGATGTAGTCCTTACAAAGAGTGAAGCAATTCTACATGAGCTGGTTTTAAAAGATCTCCAAGATTTTATACAAACACACACACACACACACACACACACACAGTGTGTGTGTGGGGGTAGCAAAGTGCATAATATGTATGTATTATGTTACTATCTGTAAGGAGAGGGAAAAATTAGCAATTCCAATTCTAGGACTTTATTTTACAACTACAGCAACATGTAGGTGGCGCATACATATTTTTAATAGCAAGAATGACAGCACATGTGCCTTAAAACAAAGAGGTTGAATTATATTATTTGGTTTTGTTTCTATACCAAAAATATACTCAACTATCATAAAAGAATAGCTTTAGAATTCCAAGAAACTGGCTATCAAAGTTTCAGAAATGGAGTGTTTTCCTATAGGTATGGCAAGGGTCTTTCCTGATGGTCCTATGTAATTCTCCAGGCTGTGAAAGTCCATCCCTACAGCCAAATTTAGTGGTTATGTTGGTATTACTGTCTCCCTATTCCTTGCCTTCAATGGGCAAAACTTTCCTTCTTGGTTCCTTTAGAAATATATTCTTTTAGAATGAAAAACTATGTGTTTCAAAGCAGGATGTTAGTCAAAAGTAAACATAGTTGGGAATGGATTATAGACCCACTATGCTAATAACCTCTTAGTGCTAAGGCCACATTCATTCTTTGATGAAGTACCATCTGGCAAGAAAGCTGGAGACAGAAAGTAGAAAAACTGAAGAAAGGAAAGGAATGGAAAAAGTCTCTGACATTTGAGATTTTGATTTCATTATTTTACTTAAGGGTAAAATAGAATTTTGTGCAGCTCACACTTAGACTACTATTGATGTAGGGTCAATTTCCTACAAGGCTGAAGAGGTTGTGAGAGGTCTGTGCCGTGTAAAAGTAGAAAGGGAAATGGTAGGAAGGAAATGGAGAGGAAGTGAAAGAAAAGGCTGGGGGAAGGAGAGAAGGGGGATACCCATATACTTAAAAAAAAAATCAAGTCTTTCCCAAAAAGACTTGATCAAGACTGATATAATGGGAAATAGTGCTGTTCTAGACTCACGTCAATTGATTCTCCTATATTTGAAGGCTAGACTCAAAAAGATGTTCCTTGTTCCCTTTCTTAATAGAATAGATACGTGAGAGGGATACAAGAATATGACATGATGAACTCTAAGGCTCCATTCCAATTTATCCCAGTCCAGATTCAGACAGTGAGGAGATCATTTTACAAATTATTTATATTTTTATATATATCAAATTATACATTTCTAACATAATTATAAATATAAAATAATTACATGTTTTATAAATATATGTACACAATTTGAAATCAAGTAAGTACCTAGCTCAGTATTGAGTGGTGGAGAGACAGAGGCTGAATCTAGGAAATCTGGTTCCAGAGTTGGTGTCTTTAATTATTACTCTTTTGAGCCTCCTTAAGAGTTTTTGATACCTTAAAGGTCCTTTTGGATACCGCTGTCGTCATACAATAGTATTCTTTGTTTCTAAAAGGTTAAAAGTTTCAATTCTCTGGAAAATTCATTTTTGAAACACTTCTTTTCCTAGTCAACATAATGAAAATAGTTACCACCCTATTTTCTAACAGGTACTGATTTAAAAAAGGTACTGCAGGTCTTCAATAAGCTAAACGAACTGCATTTCATAACTTCCTAAAGGTTACTTCAATTATGCCTTATCTGTAGCTGTTAAAGAAGATGAATTGCAGACTTGGAGCAAGTTTTGGCCAATCCAGATTCTAAGAGGTAGAACTGCCAACAGCAAATGGCCTTGTTTAAAAAGCAGATGTAGGGCGCCTGGGTGGCTCAGTGGGTTAAAGCCTCTGCTTTCGGCTCAGGTCATGATCTCAGCGTCCTGGGATCGAGGCCCGCATCGGGCTCTCTGCTCAGCAGGGAGCCTGCTTCCTCCTCTCCTTGTCTCTCTCTCTCTGCCTGCCTCTCTGCCTACTTGTAATCTCTCTCTCTGTGTCAAATAAATAAATAAAATCTTTAAAAAAAAAAAAAATAAAAAAAAATAAAAAAATAAAAAGCAGATGTAGATGCTAATCACAGCACAAACCTCACAGGCTCTCGGTGAAGGTGTGGCTGGAAAAACTAACATGGGAACTAACAGTTCTCTCCTCTCAACAATCCTCCTAATCAGCATTTTGAAAAAGAGAGCAACAGCCTCTGCCATGACAACACTGCTGCAAATCTCTGACATAAGATCTATTTTTTCATTAGTGTATAATATTAACACACTAATTTTCACTACATAAAAATTCTTGGCAAATGTTGACAGTATCATAGAGACACTGTATATATATATATATATATATCACTATATGAATAGTGTTTGTACACTAGAAGTACTGTTCTAATCATAATTTCCAAATGTATTAAAGATACATTTATGAATCTATAGCAATATCCTTAAGTGAAAGAATGAATGATTTGCCACAAATGCAAAATAAAAGCATTTCTTGGCTTTTGGTGTTTACCCACTTGCAAAGCTAGTTGAAAAGTAAATGTAATTAGATCATTTGAATGATTTTTCTCACTGTACTTGGGACACTTAAAAAACTACTATCTAGACGTTTTATACCAATAACCACAGTACTGATATTAATTTTGATTTTAAAAAAATTATAAAAGCAGTATGTGCTTTTTGAAACACACTTCAACCAGGCAACAATAAATTGTGTAATATGTGAAAGCTCCCACTCCACTCTCCCGTCTTCAGGAGAATCGCTTATAGATGGGTGCTAGCCTTCTGATATTCAAAAATTTTAAATAGAAATGAAGAGATGTATAAGTGTTATAAAAAAAAATCCTGCTATAAGAAACACACTGGTGCTTCTTTTTAAAACTGTCATTAACTCTGCTTGGGAACTTAAAAATATTGAAAGTTCAGGTACCTCTTTTTTCCAGTATCCAGTCTTCTATGAAATGCAGTCTAAAAAATAACTCATGGACTTCAAAATACTAGATTTGTAAGGCTGACTTAGCCGTATGTGTATTCTATACTTTGATCAGGAGTTCCATCCCTGAAAAGTGTTTCATTTTAAAGCATTATGGAAGCTTGCTATTTGCGAGTCATGTAATTAATTCTTTTGTAAAGTGAAGTTTTCCTATAAAGCACTACTTCCTAACTTACTTTCCCACATGTTGGATGTGTTAAAAATAAAACACAACTCTACAGTCGCTTCCTAAACACAATCCCATAAGCACTGTAATCAATGTCCGAGTTAAAATGTATCTCTTTATCTTCCAGTTTACATGGCGATATTTAGAGATTCTAGATCTGGGCCAGAACCAGGGTTCTGCACACAAATACCACCAGAAATAACAGATCTATTCAACACGATGACTGGGGATTACTTTTACTCAAAATGAGAAAAGAGATATATGTTATGGCTTGCAAACAGAAACCATAAATGCTATTTCAACACTTTCACACAGTTTTCTCTCTTTGACAGAGTTTCCAAAGAAACAGTTATAACAAGTTTTTTTTTTTGTTATTGTATTATCTGTAAACAATTAGGAGTGTATTATGTACCCATGATTTTAAAATCTAGAAAAGTTTGTTCTAAAACCCTCACGAGAAGGTGTCTTCGTTTAAAGTTACATGAATATATGTGGTATACGCACAATGTAGATTCCAAGCACAAAAAATATAAATACTGAAACAGTCATTTAAATGGGCAATGCAGCAAATTACTTCCTATTTAGATTTCTTGAACTAAGGCAACACAGCATTCTGATTTCAATTCAAATTTTAATAACTATTTCTCTACTTTCTCCTTGTCACCTTTTGAATTAAGAGCGTTTTAAAGGTTCAAATTTTAATTAGGTTTATTCCTAACCAATGGGGCCCTATTTACAACCACTTAGGAAAAATACGAAACGTTACGATTAAACAGCTTTCTGAAGGCCATTTCAGGCACAAAAGGGATGGTTAATAAACAAGGGTGAACACTGCATAACGTCATAGAGCTGGCAGAACATACGTATTCCAGGCAACATTATCTTTTAACTGACTCAAATGTATTTTTTTTCTTTTAAGTAGGAGGCAAAGGGAGTGGGGGGGGGGCGTCACGGATCATCTGTTTTGACAAGACGCTGAAGGGAAAAAAAAATCCACATGCTGTTCTACCGTAAGACTAGAGCTTTGTTCGGTTCTGACTTGTGGAGACTTGTACAGAAGGCAACGTTATTTACGTTTTGGAGACTTCCATTTAAATGACCGAGGCGGCTGTCGCTGCCAGCCTCAGCATTTTCTGCCCGGGGCCGACTCCCGATGGAAACTGTCTCTCCACCCACCACAGGCCGCCCCTTCACCTGCGGGGCGCGGACCCGCCCGAGACGCCCCCGCCGGGCTGGGCGGCCGGCCGGGCGGTTGCTCCAGGGGCACCCTCCCCTGAGGAGCGTCGTCCGCAGCTGTTAGGTCCGAAGGCGGGGAGGCGTCGCGACCTCGGTGCAGCCCAGGCAGCTCTGCCCGGTACCCACCCGCCCGCCCGGCCCCTCGCCCGGGTACCTCGTCCTGGCCGCGGCCCCCGCCGCACTGCTTGCAGCCCAACAGCTCCGACACTGCCAGGGAGGCCGTGTACGCCTCGTTCGCCGTGGTGGCCAGGCGCATGTTGGCGCGG
>LNAC01000039.1:3910167-3955422 GCA_002007465.1 Ailurus styani
AAAAAAAAATAAAAAATAAAGTTCTGTCTGTTAATATAATTCCTGATTTTATCAAGAGTTAAGCTAACTAGAATCTAACCTCCTCCTGCACCAGGCTTGTTCCATTACCAGTGGTTTTCAAATTGTATTTCTTAGGATCCATTCCTTACAAGTACTTTACAGTTATTTTTAAAAAATATTTTATTTATTTACTTGACAGAGAGAGAGACAGCAAGAGACGGAACACATGCTGGGGGAGTGGGAGAGGGAGAAGCAGACTCCCTGCTGAGCAAGCAGCCAGATGCAGGGCTCCATCCCAGGACCCTGGGATCATGACCTGAGTTGAAGGCAGATGTTTAACAACTGAGCCACCCAGGCGCCCTGAGAATTCTTATGAAATATTAGATTTAAGCTTACTTTTTCAAAGCAAACTACTAATGTATATCAACATTAAATGCATTGGAAACTACCATAATAATAATCTGCTGCCACTAGTAATTCAGTTCCTGGACTAAATAAAGCTTCCTTTATCATCTCTGTGAGCACATGTTTGAACATTTTTGTAAATTTATCAGTGATCAGGAAGGGTATAGTTAGTGTGTTCTAGTCTTTAAAAAAATTTATGGCTCTCTGCATCTGCTGCAGTGAAACTATAGCAGTGATTGGACTGCTACAGCATGTGGGTACTTTGCTGTGTGAACCCAGATTTCCTGGATATTGTGCATACAAGAAAATACAGAAGTAATACTGCAGCCATAATCCATAACCTCTTAATTTCAAATTTGTTTAAAACATAACATAGCCTCATTGTTCACACTGACTTGATAAATGATTTATTTAAAGACATCATTAATAAAATAAGCTTTAGATATTGCATCAATCAGAATTCTAGTAATATTGTTTGACTAAAGACTGTGCTGACAAAAAAGTTAGTAACACATCTGAATATCACTGCCTTATATATACCCCACAATTCCTGATCTGCACTCTAGAACTCACAGTGGGTTTGGAGGATCCATGCTAGCCTACAGCTCCCTATTATCCACCCAAGGCTTGGGTCAGGCTTTAAGGTTCAGAGGATGATTCAAGGATTTCTGCTGGTTCTAGCAGAATGCAATGGGGGTTGGGGGGGGGGGAGAAAGGTGGTGGTGGTGGTGCTTAAGTTCAAAGTNGGGGGGTGGGGGGGGGGGGAGAAAGGTGGTGGTGGTGGTGCTTAAGTTCAAAGTCTCATTCCCATCCACGTTAAATAGAGCCTTAAAGAGAAAAGGCTCTTAGAGTCACAATGGTTTATGACAGTCTACTGAATTACAATCCAAACTTGCTTTCCAAAAGAACTTTCATTTAGCCTGTCCTGGATCTGGTCTATAACGGAAAGGATTATCAATCCTTCTAGCACTTCTCCAGAAAACATGAATAAAGGCAATCTTATCCTTCAGTGACACACATGCCAGCATGATCAATAAGAGCTTTTATCCTTAATCACAAAAATTTGACCTAAATTTCTCAGTAAAGTCACAATGTAGTACTTTGAGATTGTTTTTATTAACAATGAAGATATTACTGATATCCAAATAATCTTTTGTGTTTAAAATAGGTAGGTTCTTAAAGAATACATTTGTTCTCTACAATTAGAACTTTGTCAGAAACTTCAACTTTCAAGTATCCAATGAGATTTAAAAATTAAACCACAGTACTTTAATTTGCATATTACAACTATACAATTAAAACCAGAAAACCCTAAAATATTACACATTAAATTTACAAATTGGGGGTTTGAAAAATATCTAAACTTCCAAAGATATAATAAAAAAGTATGTGGATCATGAAAAAGAACAAAGCAGAGTCAAAAGCAGGATGCAGTTCAAGTAGGTCACACTCAACTTTTAACTTTTTCTAAGAACCAAAAAACAAGCTTAGCAACAGCTTTCAGCCAACCACAAAGCAAACAGGTAAGGACCCAACCAATCCAGATACCAATGAGGTCCAACCTTCAATGTTTTTTTTTAAAGTTATAAAGATTCAGAGCAGAGCACATTATAACAGGATATACTGTCCTGAGTTAAAAGTAACAAAGATAAAATCTCTTCACCAATCCTTAAAAAAATATATCAGATTTTAATAATATAGTCATAATTTTGTTTCCATCCTTATTGTGCCAGATACTGTAAAGTCACCTTTAAAATAGCAGTGTAATTGCAATAAAATATAGAATATTATTTCTTGTTTGTGGTTAGAGGATAAGGGTAGGGAGATCTCTAAGAAAAGATTTTTTTCTCTTTTTAAATTTCCTGATACTCAATTTCCAAAATTTGGGGTGGGGGCAATAATGAAATGTTATAATTGAAATCCAAAAGTATGAGTAAAAACAGTCACATACAAATATAACCTTCAAAGCAAGCAAGGAAAATAGACTACACAGTGCTATTCTATGCAATTTTTCCTCTTTATCACTCAATATATATCCTTCTTTGAAAAGAAAATTTTCTGAGGATTAAGAAAAATTATCAAGAGCTACAGATTTCATCATTGTAAATATTTAGTGCAAACCTCAGTATCTGTTCAAACTGACAGAGTGCTACCTGCAATACAGACATATAAACACTGAAACAATACTTGATAGTTTTCTTCATTTTAATTTTGGCTTGCCAAATTTACAAAGTATTCTAAAGCAGTTACTAATATTTTCTCTAAAAATCTTCAAGAACCATCTTTTGTTTTTTCTTCAAGTACTGCTTAAACCACTAGCTGGTTTTAGTTCCTTAAAAAATAATTATTTTAAGTAGATCAGCTTGACTTGTCATATCAATTATTTCCTGTACTATAAAACATAGGAGGTTTACTACTAATACTAAAGGATGCAGTCCAAAATGTATGTGTATTTCACCTTAATCATTATATTCTACACACCCCAAGGAAGGGGGGGATTAAATAGTTATTTGGAAACCAGCTCTAGATTTTATTTTTTGGTGATACCCTCACTTTATCCTTTTCCTCTAACCTCAACTGCCACAGATAACTAAGCTGTGTTGAATTAAGAAAAAGGTAGTTTTATACATCATTTGGTAAAGACACACTTTACATCAAACTCGTATCTTCCTTGGGCTCTTAAATCTTAGTATCTTTAAACAGTATCCCCGTATACACCCAAATCTTACTGAAGGTTTTATCAACTACTTAACACTCAGATTATCTAAACACCAGGGACTGGTTGTATATGTTTCTGTTAAATTCATGAACCTCTATATTTATTCAACATTCATTCAACTAATAGTAATTAACCATCTACTATGAGACAAGTCCCCCACCGCCCCCCGCCGGTCTGTCTTTAGAACAATATCCATAACTTCTTCCTATTTCCTCCCTCTCTCTTTTTCTGATGTCCTATAGTGATCCACCCACTATAGTCTTTTTGCTCCTAAAGGGGCACCTGGACTGAAGAATGCCTCAAACTACAAACGCAAAGAGGTACAAAGGGCTTGGAAAGCAGGATTCTTGCTAAGGAAATGTTAAAAAAGAAAAACAAAGCTGGGGCATCACGTTGCCTGATTTCAAGCTTTACTACAAAGCTGTGATCACCAAGACAGCATGGTACTGGCACAAAAACAGATACATAGACCAATGGAACAGAGTACAGAGTCCAGATATGGACTCTCAACTCTATAGTCAAATAATCTTTGACAAAGAAGGAAAAAAATATCCAGTGGAAAAAAGACAGTCTCTTCAATAAATGGTGCTGGGAAAATTGGACAGCTATGTATAGAAGAATGAAACTCGACCATTCTCTCACACCATACACAAAGATAAACTCAAAATGGATGAAAGACCTCAATGTGAGGCAGGAATCTATCAAAATCCTAGAGGAGAATATAGGCAGTAACCTCTTCGACATCGGCCACAGCAACTTCTTTCAAGACCCGTCTCCAAAGGCAAAGGAAACAAAAGCGAAAATGAACTTTTGAGACTTCATCAAGATAAAAACACTTCTGCACAGCAAAGGAAACAATAAAACAAAGAGGCAACCCATGGAATGGGAGAAGATATTCGCAAATGACACTACAGATAAGGGGCTGATATCCAAGATCTATAAAGAACTCCTCAAACTCAACACCCAAAAAACAGATAATCACTTCAAAAAATGGGCAGAAGACATGAACAGACACAAAGAAGACAAACAAATGGCTAACAGACACATGGAAAATGAAAAAATGTTCATCATTAGCCATCAGGGAAATTCAAATTAGAACCACATTGAGATACCACCTTGCACCAGTTAGAACGGCAAAAATTAAAGAATAGGAAACAACAAGTGTTGGAGAGGATGTGGAAAAAGGGGAACCCTCTTACACTGTTGGTGGGAATGCAAGTTGGTACAGCCACTTTGGAAAACAGTGTGGAGATTCCTCAAAAAGTTAAAAATAGAGCTACTCTATGACCCTGCAATTGCACTACTGGGTATTTACCCCAGAGATACAGATGTGGTGAAAAGAAGGGCCATATGTATCCCAGTGTTCATAGCAGCCATGTCCACAATTGCTAAACCTGGCCAAGATACCCTTCAACAGACTAATGGATAAAGAAGATGTGGTCCATATATACAATGGAATATCACACAGCCATCAAAAGGATGAATACCCAGATTTTGCATCAACATGCAAACTGGAGGGACTGGAGGAAATTATGCTGAGTGAAATAAGTCAAGCAGAGAAAGTCAATTATCATATGGTTTCACTTACTTGTGGAACATAAGGAATAAAATGGAGGACATTAGGGGAAGGAAAGGAAAAGTGAATTAGGGTAAATCGGAGCAGGAGACAAAACATGAGAGACTGTGGATTCTGAGAAACAAACTGAGGGTTTTGGCAGGGAGGGGGTGGGAGGATGGGTAAGCCTGGTGGTGGGTATTAAGGAGGGCACATATTGCATGGAGCACTGGGTATGGTGCCTAAACAATGAATCTTGGAACACTGAAAAAAATAAAATAAAGATGTAAAAAAAAGAGTTTTTTATACAAAGTACTTTAGACAAATACCGAGCATAATAAGCCTTTAATAAATTAACCTTCAATGATAATATTCTATTCAAGTACATCTGTGTAATATACATGCTTATGGTATTTTTCAAATAAATGCACCTTTTAATGATCACTTATATAAAAATACACATTTTTACATTAAAACATGTTGGTTTGATGTCAAAAAAAAAGGAAAGCAGGATTCTGTGTTACGGTGAGCATCTGATAGTTATTGTAGCAGTTAGGTAATTTTGTGGTTTAAAACAGTAACTCTGATTTTTAGTCTCGACTTGATTTTGGAAGTAGACAGACACTATACTTCATGGCTTCAGATTTGATAATATTAATAAAATAGCTAAGACATATTGTTGCTAGTATGTATCAGGTATTCTTCTAGAGCATTTAACATATACTTTAACTCATATTTAATATTGAACTCATTTTAACTCATTTAACCCTCATAATAAACCTTTAGATAGATGTTCTTTTCATTTTAGAAATGGGAAACTGGTCACGTGGGTGGCACATTGGTTAAGTGAATGCCTCTGGCTCAGGTCATGATCCCAGGGTCCTGGGATTGAGTCCCATATTGGGCTCCCCCATGATCTGCAAGGAGTCTGCTTCTCCCTCTCCCTCTGCCTACCGCTCCCCTTGCTTGTGCTCTCTCTCTCTCTGTGTCAAATAAATAAATAAAATCTTAAAAAAATAATAAAGAAATGGGAAACTGAGGGGCAGGTTAAGTATCTAACCCAAGATCCCATAGGAAGCAAGCAGTTTAAGGTTAGAACTCGAACCTGTCTCACTCCAAAGGCATGTTCTTTTACTATACCATGATGCTGCCTGATAATGTGTTAGTTTTCTTTCCACTGCTAATATTCCAGTGATTGCGCATCCATCAGGAAAGAGGCCAAGGGACCACAAACTCTTCTCTTCATCCCTTCCTATCTTACCTTGAACTATTTTCCATGCAATCTCTTCTTTATGACTGACTGTTCACCCCATCCTCTGTGCCCCACCCCCAAAATCATTAGAATATCATTCCTCTCCAGGAAACCTGAACTGGCTCCTCACTGAGCCTACTACCAAAACAGAAAATGCTCCATAATATTGCTCAATATCCCTTCTCCCTGGTTATACTGCCTTTCTTATAAATTTAAATCTGATCCCTATTTCCTTTATTCCATTTACCTACTTTTGTTCCCTCTCTGAACCTTTATTCACTTCTTCCTGACACTTGAAAACATTCTTCCCTCACAGTTTCACTAACAATATATTACTATAACTTCCTTCAAAGGTCTTCTAAAATTTCATCTTCTGCACAAAATTTTGGAAATTTTGTCATGCTGAATCAGGAAGATTTTCTACCACTTTACAGTTTACCATACTAATACTGTCTTTTAATCTCAAAAATACCATGCATTTTGGATTCAGTTAATCCTTACTATTTGCAGATGTACTTATGTTGTGTTCACAGTTTTAAAGTACAACCTCAGAGTATTTATATGTCCCTTTGGGGCTATGTTGAGAGTACATTCTGTTTTTGACGCCAGGATTTGGGGAGTGGAAGTGTGTTAGTCTTGCTTTGAAATTATAACTACTAGCACATGGGACAAGTATTTAAAAATATCTTTTCATTATATTATAGGATTTGTACACAGGACACCAAAGAGAAAGCAATAGGCTTGAATCTAAATAAAACATCATCAAAATACTTAAATGAGTAAAATTGTCTTTTAGCATAAACTAAATGCAACATTTTATATAAAAGGAAAAAATGAAAACATAAATGAAGACAAACTGACACATAGTCATTAACTAACTGGAATTTAAATATTTTTTTTAAAGATTTTATTTATTTCACAGAGGGAGAGAGATCACAAGGAGGCAGAGAGGCAGGCAGAGAGAGAGGGGGAAGCAGGCTCCCCACTGAGCAGGGAGCCCGATGCGGGCCTCGATCCCAGGACCCTGAGATCATGACCTGAGCCGAAAGCAGAGGCTTTAACCCACTGAGCCACCCAGGCGCCCACTAACTGGAATTTAAATAAAAACTTAAAAAAACTTGAAGTAAAAAAGAAATAAAGTCACTTTAACAGACTTAAAACATTATAAAATACTTCAGTTTTTTTCTTAGTGCCTAAATATGGTATTTCCTACTCAAAAAAATAAAAGAATTCAGATTGATTTATTTGGTAGGATTAAATCCAATGCTTTCTCTCTCTCTCTCTCACACACACACACACACACACACACTCTCTCTCTCTCTCTCATATACCTTGAGATATTTCCTCCCACATTTGAAAACTTGGCCAAAATAGCTGATTATTATAGACTATTGATACAGTAATACCTCATTATACCTGAATTGACTTTTTTGGGGGTCAATCTTAAGAATCTAGAACAAGCAAAAAGAAAAGTACATAAAATAGATGCCACAGAGTTTATTTACCAAAGACTATGGGCTATACTCAAAGGAAAACCTTTGGCCCACCTCTCTTACAGACAATTTACTTTTACTTGGTGCAAAAATATAACAAGCTTATTAATCTAGTTTATAAGTCCACAGTGATTTAGAAGGGACTAGGGACTACTGTTTAAATTGATAGCAGAGAAAGTGCGATGGTCAACCATTTAATGACAAGGGAGGAGTCAGAAAAATTCTAAAAAGCAGAAATGAGAACTTGGACAGCACAATAGTAGGAGGTCATTTACTATATGGATACTTAGTCCTAGGCCATAAGGAGCCCTGATAGCACCACTCTCTGACAGATTAGGGTAATAACTAACCTCCATAATAGATTCTTACTCATGTTGGACAAACCACCTAATTAGTTGGTTATAAAATGTATGGCTGAACTGGCAAAGTAACAGAAATCCTCCTAAGTAAAAAATGACTAACAGGAGGAATCCAAAGAGGTAATAATTACTGAGGTTGGTAGTTATGGATCCCCAGTAACCTAGAGCAACAGTATGGGGAAGAGAAGACAAAGCCTAGGACTTGGGAAATAGGGGAGTAAACCAAGACCTGGTCCTAAAGCCAAACCACAAGGGGCTATCCTATCAATGGACACATGAACTAGGAAAACCAGCCCATCTACAAAAGGAGATAGAAAATTTGCCTCTTTCAACTTTTGTTCTTGGTGGAGGATTTAAGATCCCTATCCTCATTTTTTTCCAGGAAGCACAATGAATCCCACACAGAATAACTGAAAGGAAATTCATGTCCTGACATACAGTAAAACTGAAAAATTCCAAGGAAAAGGGAAGATCATAAAAGTTATCCAAGAGAAAAGCCAGATTACCTACAAAGGAAAAATTAAACTGATAGATAATCTTAAAAAAATAGACTATTTGAGAGAGAGAGAGAGAGAGAGAGAGAGAGAGAGAGAGAGAGAGAGAGAAAGGGGAGAGAGAGAGAGGGAGAATCCCTGGGTAGACTCCCTGCTGAACAGTAAAGGCCAACAAGGCCTATCCCAGGATCTTGAGAGCATGACCTGAGCTGAAATCAAGAGTAGGCCACTTACCTGACAGCCACTCAGACACCCCTGACAGTCTATTTTTTAATAATGGCAGTCAGAGGACCACAGAATAGTATCTTCAAAGAACTGAGAAAGAAAATGGCCACTCTTAAATTGTATTAACATATGAAACTGTCTTTCAAGAAAGTGAATTCAAGAAACATATTTTAAGAGATAAAAAGTAAGTTTATCACCAACAGATCTTCACTGAAGGAATTTTGTTTCAGGAAAAAGCAAAAATGATCCTAGAAGGAAGTGTGAAAAATACTATGTAGCCAATAAAGAAAAGGTTCTTTACATTAGAGATTTTCATTCATGGGTAAAATTCTTACCTATGCAGAATAGTACATTCTCTAAGGATTTTGAATAGCTTTGTGTGAACATATGCTTTTACTTCTTTTGGCTTAGAGAGAAATGGCTGGTTCTTAAATAGTTACAGGCTTAGTTTTTTAAGTAACTGTCAAACCACCTTCCACAGTGGTTGTACCATTTTTACATTACTACCAGTAAGGTATGAAAGTTCCAGTAGCTATACACCTTCATCAACACTTAGCATGGCTAATATTACTTTATTCAATCTAATGGTGTAGTGTACTCGTTCTTACCTGGGGATGATTTTGCCTCCTACGAAATATTTGATGTCAGGATACGTTTTTGATTTTCACAACTGGTGAGTAGGTGGATTGCCACTGGCATGTAGCTGGTAGAGGCCAGGGATGCTACCAAATATCCTACAACACATAGGGCAGCCCCTCACAATAGAGAATTATCTGGCCCAAAATGTTAAGTGCCAAAGTTAAAAGTCCTTGTGTAGTAATTTCTCATTGTGGATTTAACTTGCACATCTTGAATAACTATTGATATTGATCACATTTCAATGTGCTTATTGGTCATTTATGTATTATTTGTGAAGTGTCAGTTCAAATCATTTGTCCATTTTAAAAAACTGTGTTGGTTTTCTTGTTACTGAGTTGTTCTTGTTCTTTATACATTTTGAATATAAGTTGTCTGTTATATGTGGTTATGAATATTTTCTTCCAGTGTATGGCTTGTCATTTCATTTTCCTAATGATCTCTTTTGAAGATCATAAGTTTTAAGCTTTTTAATTTTGATGCAATCCAATTTATAATTTTTTTCCTCTAATGTTTTATGCTTGTATATTGTAAGAAGCCTTTGCCTGCCCCAAGGTCACACAGATTTTTTTCCTGTTTTCTTCTAGAAGTTTTATAGCTTTAGGTTTAACATGTAATAGACTATATAAACTTTATTACATTTGAAAATCAAAATGATAAAGTATTTCTCTCCAGAGAATGGGATTACAGGTGGGTGATATTTACTTTATTACATTACCTGTTGTATTTATCCTCTTGTTATATGATTAAAAATTCCACGTACAGATAACTATTGGGGTGGGGGAGAGAATGGGTAGGAGTATAGCTCTAACAGGGCTAATTTTGCTTTTCTGTTCTAGGGACCAGATTTGATCCTAAAGTTTGCTCGAACACTGCAAGATACACATGTTAGCATTTTCTATATTAATACCATATAGCAAAAAGTAAAGGGTCAAGGGTCTTTCTTTCCAAAAAGTCTGCAGCTGAAGAAATGAAAAATGTTAATGGAATTGCACAATGGTGTGCACTGGTGACATTAGAAAAGGTATCTTTGAACTGGGTTTGAAGATCACCTTGAAAAATGTACATTAACTATCTCCTGTAGATTTAGATTCTAAATTGTTCACTTGATAATAGCCTAAAATTCTCACAGTTTCATACCTACTCTGAAACAGAGTGTATAAAGATGATGATTTCAAGATACTTTTCTACCCTCTCTACTTAAGAAAATTGTTTACTATAGAACATTTGCAATAATGTAAGCAGTAAATGGGGGTACTAAAGTAGCAAAAAAGATCCTAAATTCTGTAATGAATTTCAGAGAGCTATTATTTCTAAGGATTATAGAGTTCTGTGTCCTGGAAAGACTTTTTCTTAGCCACTGATAACTAAAGATGCTATTAGAAACAAGGAAACCATGGCTTAAAATACAGTAATTATACAAAAAAGGTGGTCTCCAGGCTAAAGGCACTTAGTTCATAGCAGTTTTACCATTCAGAACAATTCTTATGAGTGGCAGGGATGATTTTACTTTATTAAATGTTATTCTTGAGTATAAATTATTGCTAAAGATGCCATGAATACTGACTTTAAAATATTGTCACCTTTCTACTACCTCCTCTCCCCCCAATCCAACCCTTTCCCCAATAAACAAGCAGATCTATCTACTCTCTGTGCTTTTCTTGGTTAAGAAAGAAAATATTCATTATTTTCCTATATAAATTTGTATTCAATTAGTCTATTTTGCTGAGCTTCTTCAACCCCTCAATAAGGTTCTTAGATATAGTCAGAGACTGACAGATAACACAAATTCTTAGAGTGGCAGGTAAACATTAATAAAATGGCCTTTTAACTTGGCCATAGCTTTTTCTGACACTTGGGAATTAGACTTGCATGTCTGCTTCCTCTGATTCTCCATTCTTTCGTCCTGTGTTAGCATGAGCATGATCCCTAGCGATGGAACCCTCGGAATCTATGCTTTAGGATCTGACAAGAAGTCACTGCTAGGGCCCCCTTGATCTGAGAATGTGGTCTAATGAGAAGGATAAAAATCAAGAAGAATGGGTTCTGGAGAAGCAGAGATATCAGAAAACTACTTAGGACTATGAATGTCCACAGAAGCATGAACAGTGCTCTATGTCCATTTATGTAAAATACAGACTGCTATGGGATGCCTGGGTGGCTCAGTCATTAAGTGTCTGCCTGTCTGCCTTCTGCTCAAGTCATTATCCCAGGCTCCTGGGATCAAGTCCTGTATCAGGCCCACTGCTCGGCAGGGAGCCTGCTTCTCCCTCTGCCTGCAACTCCCTTGCTTCTGTTCTCTCTCTCTGACAAATAAATAAATAAAATCTTAAAAAAAAAAAAAGATACAGACTGCTAGTAATGCATTCTTATGCATGCCGAGTACGAGGTGGGGGGAGACAGTGGGAGATTTAGTGTATCAATAGATGAGGCAACTGAACTTTCGTTCATGTCTCAAAATATTCTTTTCTTAGCTGCCTAAAATGATTTCATCCATGAGTTTGAGGATAGGATAGATAGGAATAGGTGAAACAGAGAAAGAACAAAAATAATCAGGACCTGGATTAAAAAGAATTAAGTCACAGAGAAAAAATATATGTCTGAAATTCTCAAGATCCTAAGGTCTTGGAAAGAACCATAAAATACCATGTTATGTAATGAAAATGAATCTACATAGGAACTGTGAAACAAAAAGTTAAAATGTATATAGAGTTTTACAGTCCACAAATTTCACAGAGTGACTTGTGCAATTTCTCACAACAACCTTGTGAGCTAGATCTCATTATTCCTGCATTACCCAAGAAGAAACCTGTCATCCGACTGAAAAGTGGCAGAGCTACGAGTCAAAAGCAAGTCTGTGTGACTTCAGGTCCAGTGCGCTTTCCTTTCCACCTCTCAACAGGTACAAATGCAGCTTTAGGACTTCAGTATATTGGCCAGAGTGAGGACATGAGCTTTGTTGCTCAGGACCAGGAAACACTGCTAGAACTTTGGGACAACTTGGGGCTGAGACCATCAGGAGGAAAAGTTTTCTTGTCACAGTCCTGACAGCTGAGAAAGGGTCTGATGAAATCTTCCCCAGACATTTAAAAATTAATTGTTTTTGTGGAGGAGGCTGATGAAGATTTATAGAGAGGGGAAATAGATACACGGTTCTGGAAACTTCCAGCTGAACGGTGATGGGCATAGCCAGTGTCTGACCATGGAAGACAGATGCTCCCTTATGCATGCTTTTAAAAATTCTTAATGATTATTTTCCCATGACAGTGATGTAATTGAAAATATACTGAAAACTGAAGAGTAGATGTAGTTTATTTATTTTTTTAAAAAGATTTTATTTATTTATTTGACACAGAGAGAAAGACCACAAGTAGGCTGAGAGGCAGGCCGAGAGAGGGGAGGAAGCAGGCTCCCTGGTGAGCAGGGAGCCCGATGCGGGCCTCAATCCCACGACCCTGAGATCATGACCTGAGCCGAAGGCAGAGGCTTTAACCCACTGAGCCACCCAGGTGCCCCTTGTAGATGTACTTTAAATATTTAATGTTTACCAAAGCCAGTAATGTTTTTAATTTACTATTTTTAAAACTTCTTTGATTTCCAAATTCAGAAAGTATATACATATGTGCTGTTAAAGTTTTACATTCATCTAGCATACTTTTTAACCCACGGAGCCACCCAGGCGCCCTCAGCTAGCATACTTTTTAAAAAAGATTTTGTCTATTTCTCTATTTATTTATTAGATAGAGAAAGAGGGGGAGAGAGAGAGAGAGAGAGAGAGAGAGAGAGAGAGAGAGAGAGCAGGGGTTGAGGGAGAGGAGCAGAGGGAGAGAGACAGATTCTGTGCTGAACATGGATCCAACATAGGGCTTATCTCATGACCCGAACCAAAATCAAGAGTCGGAGGCTTAACTGACTGAACCACCCAGGGGCCCCCAGCATACTTTCACATTTACCTTCATTGGTTGTAAAATGAGAACAAAACATGTAGTAATCATGCTGTTTAACAAACTGTCAGGAGTTTACAGGGGAGTCTTAAAATTGTCAGGAGAACCCTAAAATTTAGTCCACTTTGCTCAAACTATCCCACTAATTTGGATGCAATTCTCTAATTTTTCTGCATGAAGATGCTATTGATTTCAGCATAGTGTATTTTCACATTTGATATTCCATATATGATTGAGTAATGTTATTAAAAAATTAAATAAAATGAAGTGAAATGCAGATTCAGAGCCAGCCCTCAAGGGACTTATAATCCAGTTGTTGATAAAAGATTCAGAAACAGAAGACAATACTGGGCAATATGTAATTATGCATTAAATTACCTGCCACGAACTGCAAATATCCAGGACTATAAACTATTAGCAAAGATTTTAAAAATAGGTAGAGGGGAGTGGAACAGAGAAGAAAACAAGCTGGGTGACCTCAAGAGACTGTAAGGAGACTGTGCTCTGGCAGGTGGATATGAGTTTACTAACTCAAACCGTGGGAAATAGATTAGGGTTAGTTGCAGGGAGCCTAGAAAGCTGGTGACAGAGGAGACCGGGCCAAGCAATAATAGAGCCCTAGAAGATTTCTGAGTGGTGGCATAAAGTGGTGAAAGCAGTGACTTTCATAAGTGCGCAAGATCAATGCAGGCAGAGGAAACTGTACATCTAAGGAAGAGGTAGTGAGACTAACCGCTTTCCTTCCTCTTCAGCCTCATGAGTTTACCTAACTTCACAGTCACCCAGAGGGACCATTCTTAGACTTGTGTACATGCTCTTCCCTCTGACTAGAAGTCTGTCCCCTCTGCTCCTGGCCCATGTCTCACCTTCAGTCTGAAGTTAGAAGTCACTGCCTTGGAGAAGCCCGTGCTGACCCTTCTCCGTGGGTTAGATAACCCGTGATACACCTCCCCTGTTATAGCACTTATCTCTGCACTGTACTGCAAGTCTTAATGGACCAGCAGTCTCCTTCATTAAACCAAAAACTCCAGGGGTAAGCAATGGCCCATCTTTTCCAGCACTGAATCCCTTTGGGCATATCAGAGGACTTAAGGAGGGGTATAAGATCAGGAAACAGATTTAGGGGTTACTTCTCCTAAAATTATATAAATAGGTGAGAAGACAGATACATATTTAGGGATGCTAAAATAAGGAAGAATGTCATTTGGAAGATGGCCTCAATCTCCGTGAAAGATATTTTAAGCCTTTTCTTCTATCTACCCAAGCCCTTTAATGAAGAGGAGAGCTGGATTAGGGTCATGGCAGAGGTAGGTAGAAGATAAACTTTTTATAACCATTGCTTGAGGATAACAGCCTATAATTTTTTTTGAAAACCACATTTTGGCCTTAAAGAGATCAAAGAATTAAATAATTTCCATTTAACAACCATCTATAGAGAGCACAGTGCTTTGCAAGAATCCATACAAAATATTTCAAAGCATTCAAAGATGAAAGAAACACAATTCCAGCCCTAAGGGGCCTTAAAATTCAATAAATACACACTGTGGAGTTATGTTACAGGTATAAACAGGGCTATGAATTCAGAAGGGAAGTCAAGGGATCATAAAATAATGTTTCAAGCAGGAAAATTAGGTTATTGAGCTTTGATTTGAGAAGACTGGGAGAAATTGCCAAGGTGGTCTGAGCTGTGAGGAGGAGCTAAATGCAGGTAGACTATGTTTAAGATAGTGCAATGGTCTAGTTAAGAGGTAACTGGGCTAAAGACCAGAGTGATGGAGATAGAAATGGAATGTAATAGACATGCTCAGTAAACTTAAGGAAGATTTTCAAGAATCCTTTGCTTCTTTCTACTTTATACCTAAACAAATACCAGTCAAAGATGGTTGCTTTTTTTAAAAAAATTTTATTTATTTATTTATTTATTTGAGAGAGAGAGTGAGCAAGCACAGGTGAGCTAGCTCATATGGGGGTGGGGTGGGAAGGGGAAGAGTGAGAGGGAGAGAGAAACCTAAGCAAATTCTCCACTGAGCATGGAGCCCCACCCAGGGCTCGATCTCAGCATCCTGAGATCACGACCTGAGCTGAAACCAAGAGTTGGACACTTAACTGACTGCAACACTCAAGTGCCCCTCAAAGATGGTTTTGATGGAGATGCTTATAGACATGATACTGAAGTCACTTTTATTTTTAACTGTTCACTTGTGGGCAGAAGCCTCCATTTGTTTTTATTCCAAGGTGTCCCTCTGCAATTATCTCTTGAGCTTAAAGCAGCATAATTAAATGAAAAGAATCTGAACTTAAAATGAAAAATCTAGATTCCAACCCTTGCACATTGTTTTATCTCCTCCTGCTTCAGAATTTTCATTTGTAAAATGAGAGCTACTTACTTCATGGGTTTGCTGTAAAAACAAAATGGGAGAATATGAAAACAGCTAGTTGGGGCGCCTGGGTGGCTCAGTAGGTTAAGCGTCCAACTCTTCATTTGGACTGACATCATGATCCCAGGGTCGTGGGATCAAGCCCCATATTGGGCTCCACGCTTAACACAGAATCTGTTTATCCCTCTCCCTCTGTTTCCCCCATCCCTGCTTGTGCACACTCGATCTCTCTTCAAATGAATGAATGAATAAATAAATAAATAAAATCTTTAAAAAATATACGAAAACTGCTGGAAATATTTACGATAGTGACAGTGCCAATATTTTGGCCCTTTCATACCATCAGGTTGCCATCTGGACAGGAGAACGACTCCTAATAAATAAGCATTTAGTAAGCATGGTCTCTCACAATTGATTCCAGCTGCGATCTCATGAAGATACAAGATGACACTCAGACTATACTATTAAACATTTATAAAGAAAAAGTAGTAAAGCACAATGACTAAAGTCATTGTCATTAGAATCCAACAACCCTGAGATCCAAGGATAAATGAAATCTCTCTCAGCCTTGATGTCCTCACCTATACAATGGGAATGATAATATAGCAACCTTAGAGAGCCACAGGATTACATGAAATCAAGCACAGTGCCTATTATAAGTGATCAGTAAACACTAAATGATCACTAAATATTAGCTGTGGGAGTTACATAGTGAGAGCTACAATACACTGAACCAGCAGCTGTGTCATATTTGGAATATAAATTAAACAACTGTTTAGCAGAGTATTTGTGAAATACTCAGATTTTACTCTGCCTTTTGGTATTTTGGGTTTGAACAATGTGCATTTATGATAAAAATTATTAGGTACCAATGTAATTTTTAAAATTTATTATTTGCAGATGATAATTCTTCTAATTCTAATATTTACTGTGTATCTGCAAATAATTTTAAAGTTAAGCACAACCTAGCCCCAATGATTTTATATATTAAGTAGAATATATAGTTTAAAAAATAATACAACATTGAAAATCTTCTCTAACAATTCTTTGGCTACCTTGTATTATTGATATTTTTCCAAGAAAACCCATTGGTCAATGTGCTGGAGAAGTTGTCCCTAGAGTCTGTTCTCTGCTTCTCCCATAGTTAATAAAACCCTAAATCTTTAGCTGGGCACACTGCCACTTAGAATAAAGATATATTATCCAGTTTTCCTTGTAGCTAGGTGTGACCAAGTTAGTAAGCTTTGGCCAGTGCGATTATAAAAGGAAATGGAGTGTGCACAGTAAAATGTCACTAAAATGAGGAAGCATATGCTCATTCTCCTAGTAAATTCCTTCTCTGTCTAAAATGTGGATGTGATTCTAGAGCTGGGACAGCCATCTTGGACATTATTCTCAAGAGACTAAGGCCTCATTTTGAGACTGTTGAAAAAATATAGAAGGACTTTGGGTACCTGATGATTATATGGAGTGTCTAAATCAGCCCCAGACTGCCCTCCTTTAATATGACAGAGAAAGAAATTATCCTGTATAAGAAATCTTATATTGGGTTTTCTGTCACTGACAACTTAATCTAATTCAATCCTAAAAATACAGACAAAATAAAAGCCAAATTTTAAGTTTATTTGTTTTCTTCAAAAGTTTGTTCTCGACTTACACAGGCCTAGGCTTTTTATGCCCCCTTTCGTCATATCCCCACTGTGGACTTCTGGATTCCTGTAGATATTACCTTTGATTTGTTTCCATGGTGCTAAAGGAGGTAGAGAGAAGGGATGAGTTCATTCAGTTGCTCTACCACTGGCATAATTCCTATCATATTCCTTTAGTCTACCCCTCTAGGGCCTATTTTATTCTTCATCCTAGAAGTTCAACTCCATAAGAGAACTGCCCTCAAAAATAGCATTCATTTTTTTATTACTCCCTCAACATATTTTTGAGGGCTGACTGCATGCTAGGCATTTTGTCAGATGATAAGTAAAACAGATCCTGACTTCATAGAGCTACATTAAGCAATATTTTTAAATTAAGATTGATTTTAAATTATGTTTAAATTATGTTCTATTATTTGTACACTACACCTCTGTGGGCCCAAATTTTCCTTCAGGATCATTATGAAAGGTAAACAAATGTAAAAGATTGGGAGAAAGCAGGATATATGGAGAGGGAGCAGGAAATTAGAAGCTGTAGAGGAGGACTCTCAGAGAAAAGGCAAAGACATAACTATAGCCAAGGAAGGAGGAGGGAGAAAGCAAAGAAACATTCATTGAATTTTACTGGGCTTCATGTATCTTCATGACCTCTTTCATGTATTAATGATTAATAGGGACAAGCTTATTGTTAGACTTCTGGAACTTCTACAGCATAGCAACTACCCTCGTTATTATTATTATTTAAAGATTTACTTATTTGAGAAGGAGAGAGAGAGAGAGAGAGAGAGAGAACACAAGTGGGGGTTAGGGGGCAGTAGAGGGAGAAGGATAAGCAGACTCCCCACTGACCAGGGAGCCAGACATGGGGCTTGATCCCAGGACCCAGAGATCCTGAGCCCAAGTCAGATGCTTAACCAACTGAGCCATCCGGGTGCCCCTACCCTCATTATTATTATATCTGCCTTTTCCATTGCTGAAGCAAAGACCTTCAGAAACCCTCAAAAGGCTCCTTACAATTATTTCCCAATTTTAGCCCCCATTCAGAACTTCTAACCCTTTCTTACCTCTCATTGGAACTTCACTTCTACCAGTGTCTCCTGAGGGAAGAGCTGATTCTGGAGAATGAGGAGGGAGTGTAGTTGAAATCCCCAGTTAAAATTTGGGTTAATTAATTATCTCATAAAACTGCTGCTATAATAGAATGCAACATCATTTATGCTACCAAATCTATAGTTCAGCAACCTCATGCAGAAAAAATTGGCTTTACTGGATTGTCTTTAGGATTTGCCAGAGTCAGAAAATAAGTCATAGTTTCAAACAATTAACATGAATCTAAACTTTGGACTGTAGCCCCTTTGTGAAACATAGAAAACCTGAAGACCATTCTTTGCCTAAAATATGAAAATGGTAGCACTACTGTTAGACACATGGCCCCAGAAAAATGAAAACAAAAATAAAAAACCAAGCAACTCAGCAACTTCTGTTGGGATTTGGTGCTTTTTCTTTGTCATTGTCATTTTTATCTTAGGTGAGGGAAAGTATATTTATTAAATAACACTAAAGCAGTTTGACATTTAGTTCTTACTACTCTATAATACGACATTATGAATTTTTTTTCTTAGGTTGTGGTTTTAACACATCACAAGTTGTTTCTTTTCCTGTTAACTTTCAGACAATTCTGCTTAATCTTGAGCTAAATACCTGGAGGAAGTGCTACCACAGTTTTAGCTTTCTTGTTTCCAGTTGAGCAATATCATTCTCATCTTTTCTCCATTAGGAAAGCATAATATGTTTGCTTATAGTTCTTTTTCTAACCAAATAAAAATGCTCTTGGCGCACCTGGGTGGCTTAGTCAGTTAAGTGTCCAACTTGATTTTGGCTCAGGTCGTGATCTCTGGGTCCTAAGATTGAGCCCCACATCAGGCTCTGTGCTGGGTATGGAGCCTGCTTAAGATTCTCTCTCTCTCCCTCGGCCTCCCTTCCTCTCTCCTAAAAATTGTTTGTTTGTTTTTGTCTTATCTTTCCAATTGGATTTAGGGCATACAAAAAAGTATGCTTTTATTTCACAAAGTAAATATCACTAGGCTCTAATTCTCTACCAATTAGTATCTTTTCCTAGCGATAGTTACAGAAGTCTTAATTCATGGGGATGACTCTGAAGTACCACAAGGTGTTAACACTCCTCAGATTAAACAGTGCAATTATAGTCATCATCTAGTCCACAGCTGATGTAATAACAATAGAATTTCAGAGCAAAATAATTATAAAATAAACTGAGTGAAGCTAGAATGGGAATTTGGAGAGTGGCCAAGTGGCAATGTTCTCATTCTATAGATGAAGAAATAAGAACCAAAGGTGAAACACCAAGTTTTAATGTTAATCTATGATCATATTATAGTTTTAAGAAACTTGGACATCTGTGTGTAAAATCAGGCCTGACCTTAGGATTTGGTACAGTAAGTGGCTGCTTATTTTATGTAACTTCAAAAGCGCTATTACAAAAACACATATAAAAACTTGTCATCCAAGTTCTTCCTTAGAGATGAAAATGGTAAAAAGATAAATAGTTGTCTTTCTTTTATATATTTAGTTGAGGTTTAAATAACATCTACAATCCCATAAGCAGATTAATTCCATTATTTCCTGTTAAGATGTAAATACACTGCAAAAGAGAAAACTCATTGAACAATATATAATAGACTCAAACCTTACATAGGCATTAAGGTTAAAATCATGTAGATAAAATTCTTCTTGAAAATCTCTTTGGGGCGCCTGGGTGGCTCAGTGGGTTAAAGCCTCTGCCTTCGGCTCAGGTCATGATCCCAGGGTCCTGGGATCGAGGCCCGCATCGGGCTCTCTGCTCGGCAGGGAGCCTGCTTCCTCCTCTCCTTGTCTCTCTGCCTGCCTCTCTGCCTACTTGTGGTCTCTCTCTCTGTGTCAAATAAATAAATAAAATCTTTAAAAAAAAAAATTAAAAAAAGNGCCTACTTGTGGTCTCTCTCTCTGTGTCAAATAAATAAATAAAATCTTTAAAAAAAAAAAATTAAAAAAAGAAAAAAAAAATCTCTTTGGAAGGTACCAGATTGGAGACTGATAAGCCACTTTTTAATAAGTCCAAAGCAGACATTTTGTCCCCCAGTATTAGAACAAATGACTGTTTATTTGATTCAGCACAAGCTGGGATTCATTGCCTTGTATTTAGGAGGCTTATATAAAAAAGTACATGTCTTTAACACCTGCAATACCCTCAGAATGATGAGGTGCTCACTCTATGAGAAGCCAGCAGGAACTCAGATCAATGGAGAACATTATAGCTTTCTGTTTCTCATTTCACACTCACTTGGGGTATATATTCCTTGAGAAGGATGTCAGGCAGAATTGCCTATATTTACATTAAAAATATTTTGTCTCGGGCGCCTGGGTGGCTCAGTGGGTTAAAGCCATTGCCTTCGGCTCAGGTCATGAACCCAGGGTCCTGGGATCGAGGCCCACATCGGGCTCTCTGCTCAGCGGGGAGCCTGCTTCCTCCTCTCTCCTCTCTCTCTGCCTGCCTCTCTGCCTACTTGTGATCTCTCTCTGTGTGTCAAATGAATAAATAAAATCTTAAAAAAATATATTTTGTCTCACATTTAAAAATTTGTGATGAGCAAGAATAGTTCCAACTGCATAAGTTAAATCTATGAATGATGTTAACCTCCACTGTAGGGGTTAGTTCCTTTCTTAAAAGGAGTTTGTGTGTGTGTGTGTGTGTTTTAAGATTTTTTTTGATTTATTTGAGGGAGAGAGAGAGCAGGGGTAGGGGCAGAGGGAGAGGGAGAAGCAAACTCCTCACTGAGCAGGGAGGCCCATGGGATGTGGGGCTCAATTTCAGGACCCCAAGATCATGACCCGAGCTGAAGGCAGACGCTTAACTGACTGAGCCACCAGGTGCCTCAAAAGTAGGTTTGGTTTTAAGATTTTATTTATTGGGTGCCTGGGTGGCTCAGTGGATTAAGCTCCTCAGGGAGCCTGCTTCCCCCTCTCTCCTCTGCCTGCCTCTCTGCCTACTTGTGATCTCTCTCTCTCTCTCTCTGTCAAATAAATAAATAAATCTTAAAAAAATATTTTATTTATTTATTTGACAGAGAGAGACACAGCGAGAGAGGGAACACAAGCAGGAGGAGTGGGAGAGGGAGAAGCAGGCTCCCTGCTGAGCACGGAGCCCAATGTGGAGCTTGATCCCAGGACCCTAGGATTATGACCCAAGCCAAAGGCAGACGCTTAACAACTACGCCACCCAGGCACCCCAAAAATAGGTTTTGATGTGAACCTTTTTTGACCACAATGCTATGAAACTAGGGGTCAACCACAAGAATATATCTGGAAAGACCGCAAATACATGAAGGCTAAATAACCTGCTACTAAAAAATGCATAAGTCAACCAGGAAATAAAAGAAGAAATTAAAAAGTACATGGAAATAAATGAAAATGAAAATACAATGGTTCAAA
Organism: Ailurus styani; assembly: GCA_002007465.1. NCBI lineage: Eukaryota > Metazoa > Chordata > Mammalia > Carnivora > Ailuridae > Ailurus > Ailurus styani. The sequence continues at coordinate 3,931,765 of LNAC01000039.1, forward strand.
ACCTTTGGGACATAGCAAAAGTGGTTCTAAGAAGGAAGTTTACAGCAATACAGCCAATATCAAAAAGAAAAACCTCACACAACCTAACCTTGCACTTAAAGGAGCCAGAAAAAAAAAACAACAACCTAAAACCAGTAGATAAAAAGAAATAATAAAGATTAGAGTAGAAACAAAATAGAAACTAAAAAATCACAACAGATCAATGAAACCAGGAGCTGGTTTTTTGAAGAAAAAAAAAGAATAACATTGATAAACCTCTAGTCAGACTTATCAAGAAAAAAAAGAGAAAGGACCAAAATAAATAAAATCACAAGTGAGGGGGAGTAGAAATAACGACAAACTCCACAGAAATACAAACAGTTATAACAGAATATTACGAAAAACTATGTCAACAAATTGGACAACCTAGAGGAAATGGATTAATTCCTAGAAACATATACAACCTTTCAAAATGGAAACAGGAAAAAACAGAAAATTTGAACAGACTGATTACCAGCAAATAAATTGAACCAGTAATCAAAAAATTCTCAACAAACAAAAGTCCACAGACAGGTGGCATCAGAGGCAAATTCTACCAAACATTTAAAGAAGAGTTAATACCTATTCTTCTCAAACTATTTCAAAAAATACAAAAGGAAGGAAAATCTTCAAATTCGTTCTATGAGGCCAGTATCACCTTGATACCAAAACTAGGTAAAGACACCACAAAAAAAGAGAATTACAGACCAATATCTCTGATGAATATAGATGCAAAAATCCTCAACAAAATCCTAGCAAACCCAACCCAACAATACATTAAAAAAGTCATTCACCACACTTAAGTGGGATTTATTCCTGGGTTGCAAGGATGGTTCAATGTTTGCAAATCGATCAATGTGGTACATCACATCAATGAGAAAGGATAACAACCATATGATTATTTCAATAGATGTAGAAAAAGCATTTGACAAAGTACAACATCTACTCATGATAAAAACCCTTAACAAAGTATGTTTACAGGGAACATACCTCAACATAATAAAGGCCATCTATGAAAAACCCACAGTTCACACCATCCTCAATGGGGAAAAATTGAGAGCCTTTCCCCTAAGGTTAGGGAAAAGGATGTCTACTCTGCCACTTTTATTCAATAGAGTACTAAAAGACCTAGCCACAGCAATCAGACAATAGAGGGAAATAAAAGGCATCCAAATTGGTAAGAAAGAACTAAAACTTTCACTATTTGCAGATGACACTATACTATATATGGAAAACCCAAAAGATTTCATCAAAAAAACTGTTAGAACTGATATACAAATTCAGTAAAGCTGCAGGATACAAAATCAATCCACAGAAATCTATTGCATTTCTACATACCAATAATGAAGCAGCAGAAAGAGAAATTAAGAAAACAATCCCACTTATAATTACACCAAAAATAATAAAATACCAGGAATAAACCTAACCAAAGAGGAAAGATCTATACTCTGAAAACAATAAAACACTCATGAAAGAAATTGAACAAAAGCAAATATAAAGTATTGGGACTTCATCAAAATAAAAAACTTCTGCACAGCAAAGGAAACAATCAACAAAACTAAAAGGCAACCTACTGAATGGGAGAGGATATTTGCAAGTGACATATCCAATAGAGTTCATATCCAAAATAAAGAACTTATAAAACTTAAACCCCAAACCAAATAATCCAATTAAAAAATGGGCAGAAAACATGAACAGACATTTCTTCAAAGACATCCAAATGGCCAACAGATATGAAAAGATGCTCATCATCACTTATCAGGGAAATATAAGTCAAAACTGCAATGAGGTATCACCCAATACCGGTCAGAATGGCTAAAATCAACAACACAAGAAACAACAGGTGCTGGTGGAAGTTAAAATAGAACTACCCTACAATCCAGGAATCATCCTACTGGGTATTTACCCAAAGAATATGAAAACAATAATTCAAAGGGATACATGCACCCCTATGTTTATAGCGGCATTATCTACAATAGATAATAGATGAACTATGGAAGCAGCCCAAGTGTCCCTCAATTGATGAACGGATAAAATGGATATATATACACATCTTCCTTATATGTGTATATGTGTGTGTGTGTGTGTGTATGTTATATGTATATTTACACACACAATGGAGTATTATTCAGCCATAAAACAGAATGAAATCTTGGCATTTGCAATGACAAGGCTGGAGCTAGAGAGTATTACGCTAAGCAAAATAAATCAGTCAGAGAAAGATGAATACCATATAATTTCACTCATAAGTGAAATTTAAGAAACAAAACAAGCAAAGAGGAAAAAAAGGGAGACAAGTCAAGAAACAGACTCTTAATTAAAAAAACTGATGGTTACCAGAGGGGAGGTGGGTGGGGGAATGGGTGAAATAGGTGATAGGGATTAAGTACCTATGCAATGAGCACTGGATGACTAAAATAAAAACTTAATTTAAAAAGTAGGTTTTGATGGCGTCTTAGGACAAAAGGAAAAGGAATATTCTCAGAGAGCAAGGAAGGATTCCATAGTGGGAGTGGGGAAAAACAATGGCCAAAGATAAACATTTACAAATTTAGAGATACAAAGATAAAATTTACAAATTCATTTAGAGTATAGATATGCATATGCTGCATACAACTTTTAAGTCACGATAGCTTATTAATCATAACCTCCTACATTCTCAAACATGACAGGTAACAGAGTTTTCTGTAATTTCCCTTCGCTTTTGCAAATAGTAACTATTAGTGTCAAAGTGTTATCTTCATATTTTACTTCAGTTCAAGATGAGATCCAATTTATAGTAACTTGGAGGCAAGAACATCAAATCGCAAATCACAGAGCTCTCTTATAAACTCTTCTTATTCAGTACTGTCAGCAAGTACTAGCTATGTTTCTCTTGATAAGCACTGCTGAAGTACCTCAAGTGAAGGGGCATAGTCCTAGGTCCAGTATTAAAAATCCTCAGACAACCAAATTATATAAAGACAATTTACACTTACAGATTCTAAACTGGTTGACCCATATAGCAAAATAAAGTGGCTAGAAATGGGAACAAGTATGTTCATGTATTTCCAAACTAAGTCTCCATTAAGAGATGTTCTGGCTACACATTCAGTTTTTCAAAAACCTTGTTGACATATTTTTTCTTAACTACAGTCTTGTTCATGCAGAAAATATGTCCGTCAAGTAAATTATTGTGGGTTCCAATCTGAAAGGAAGCAGGGATGGGAGAGAGGAGGAAGCACAGTTGAGGGGAATTATTTATTTCATGGCCACACACTGCACCACAGCTGTGGCTGGGCTTTCCCCAAAGTGTGTATGTACCATCAGTGCAAATGGTGGACTATGAGAGAATGTGGATGGCTGAGCTCACTCAGGAACCATGACTGGGAAAACAACTACCTGGCAACAAGTGGCCTATTGATACCAAGTATTATCTTTAGCATGAAACCTTCAGTCATGGGATTAGAGGTTACTATTTGAATTGCTAGTCCTCAGCTATAGCACTAATTAGTTATTTAAGCAACAATAATAACAGAACAACTTCTCCCTTTTATTTTTTATTTATTTATTTGACACAGAGAGAGAGATTACAAGTAGGCAGAGAGGCAGGCAGAGAGAGAGGAGGAAGCAGGCTCCCTGCTGAGCAGGGAGTCTGATGCGGGCCTCGATCCCAGGACCCTGAGATCATGACCTGAACCAAAGGCAGAGGCTTTAACCCACTGAGCCACCCAGGTGCCCCAACTTCTCCCTTTTTTTCATAGAAGAAATAATTTAGCTTGGCTGGTCTCCTCTCATTTATAGAATATTCCTTTTCATTATACTTAAATATGTTCTTTAATTAATTAGGCACAAAAGTATTGGACTGAAGTTTTTAAGGCAGTGATGGGGGTTGAAAAAGGATGAAAGGGTTGTATTTGATATTTAGGCTTTTGATTTCTGTCAGCTTAGTGGTTAAATGTGGGAAAGTTATTATGAATTTATCAATTTAGTCATGCCACTCTATTCTTTGTGTAAACATTTGTCCAAGGACTCTTGGGGAAACTCCAGCAAATTACATCAGGTGTTTTTCTCTAATGATTAAATTAAAACAGGAGTCCTTGGTATCACTTCCTTGATTTTAACTTCTTAAAAACAAATGAAATGTTAACCATCTATATGACAAACTAGTATAATTTTTAAATAATATATCCTCAGTTTGCAGAGTGTGCAACATTTTAAGTTGAAACATAAAAATAGAAGACATTTTACCATTTCTTCTTTCCAAAAACAACTCAGAAATCACCTGTATAAACACTTGTACCACTAACAAGTAACCATTGATCCAAAGGAGGGATTTTTGAGGGCAATAAATAAGTGTTAGAAGTTTTCAGAACATAGAATCAAAGTGCAATTACAAAAATTCCTCATGTCATAGGAAAATGATAGGGCCCATAATCAAAATGTGAATAATATATTTTAATAATGTATTTTAATAATGTATCAATGATCAGTTTAGAATTGATTGCGTAGCTAAGAATCCTGGGATCTCAAACCACACCATAATTCTTGAAATGTCTTAAAATTTCATAGCAAAACATTCCAACATAGCATTGAAAAATGATTTTTAAATAATAGCAGTAAGAAAAAGGCAACAGATATAGGGTATAAATTAAATTAATACAATCCTGCAGATAATTTTCCATGCATTTAACATCCTTATGTTCAAGAGCTTATGCAAACCATTAAAAATACTGATGATGAATATACGAATGCTCAGATAGTCAAATACATAAATATTTCTAGTTTTGGCTTAAGTACCACTGAAAAATGGGAAGACTTCTGGTCCATAAGATATATTTCATTAAATATACATATTAGATAGTAATTCTACCACAAATTATAAATTTGCAAATATATAAACTCAATATGCCTGTGTCTTCCTATCACAAAAAGTTGAAACAATATAGACACTGTAAATGTAGGCCCATCTGGAAAGGAGTTTTTCCTAACAATGTTTTAGATCAATTATTATAGATAAGAAATATAAAAGCCTAGTTTCTCTAGTCAAAGGACCAGGAAAGGAACAGCCTAGCAAGATAGTTTTTAATAGCCAAAACATCTTTAATAAAAAGAGAGAAATTACATTAATTCCAAAATAACATAAAGCCACAGTAACCAAGCACATTTGCATAATAATGGACATGTACATCAACACAACAAAATAGAGTCCATAATTAAGGCCAAAGATATGGGTAACTGATTTTTGACAGAAGTCAAATTCAACAAAAGTGCAAAAGCAATGCAACAGAGAAAGACAGAAAATTTTTAAACAATAGCTACTCTACTGCAGTCAAACACTACCACCATCACCACCAGCATCACCACAACAATACTGTGGCCCTACTCCTACTGACACCAGCAACGTGGAAAGACTAGACTTTCACCCTTAACAAGGTACGCCCTGCCAGGATAGTGTCAGAGAATGCTGAGTTCCCAAAAAAGCTGGAACTTTCACCCCCACTGGGCAGTAATGCTCCCCATCCCCCACCCCACCCACCACTGGCAATGTCAGTAGAAGACACCACATGAGGAACCTGGACATCCACTCACACCAGAAGAAATGACAATCCCTTCTTCTCTTCTAGGGTAGGGTTAGAGGAGGCCTAGAGGAACATGAGGACTCTCAACATAGCTGAGTGGTAATGAGGTTACCTCTACCTTATTATGCCACGGGAGCAGTAACAAGGCACTCCTACTCTCTCTAGCCAGAAAGGTATCATTGGAGGCCTGGTGGAGAGCTGGAACTTGAACCTCTTCCCAGAAGTTAACAAGGAGTTCCCCTTATCCCTTTGCTTGGGTGTTGATGGAGGCCAAACAGAGACCCCGGATTTCTATCTCCACCATGCAAGGGAGGCAGCGCCTGCTCTTTCCCCTACTGGAGAAATGTTAGATAAAACCAACTAAAACAGGGGCACCTGAGTGGCTCAGTCGTTAAGCGTCTGCCTTTGGCTCAGGTCATGATCCCCGGGTCCTGGGATCAAGCCCCCCATCAGGCTCCCTGCTCAGCAGGAAGCCTGCTTCTCCCTCTCTCACTCCCCCTGCTGGTGTTCCCTCTCTTGCTGTGTCTCTCTCTGTCAAATAAATAAATAAAATCTTAAAAAAAAAAAACCAAACAATTAAAACAGAATATTTAAGTTCAGAGTTTCATAACATAATATCCCAAATATACAGATTTTAGTAGAAAATTATTTGTCATAATGAGAACCATGAAGATCTTAAACTGAGTGAAAAAAAGACAATTAACAGATGCCAACATTCAAATGACAGAGATGTTAGAACTATTTTAAAGCAACTATCATAAAAATTCTTAAACAAGCAATTACAAAACACTTGAAACAAGTGATAAAATATAAAGTTGCAGGAAAATAAATAAAAGTTATAAAGAAAAACCAAAGGAAAATTTTAAGACTAAAAAATATAATAACTGAAATAAAAACTCAATGGATGAACTCGACAGCAAAATGTAGTAGACAGAGAAAAGAATCCATGAATCAGAAGACAGAATGACAGAAATTCCCCAATCTTAACAACAGAGAAAACAGACTGACAAAAAACAGCCTCAAAAACCTGTGGGTCTGTAACAAAAATCTAACATTTGTATCACTGGAATCTCAAAAGTGCTAAGATAGTAGGACTGAAAAAGTGCTTGAAGAAATAATGGCTGAAAACTTAGCAAGTCTGGCAAAAGACACAAGCCTACAAATTAAAGAAGCCAAGTGAATGCCAAACAGGATAAATCCAACACCAAGACACATCACAGTCACTTCTGAAAAATAAAGACAAAGAAAAAACTCTTGAAACCAGTTAAAAAAATGACACTTTACCTGCAAGGAAAAACAATTTGAAGTACAGATTTCTCATCAGAAACCAGAAGGAGCTGTACAACTGTGAAGTGCTGAAAGAAAAGAACTATCAACCTAGAATTCTATATTCAGTGAGAGAAGAAAGAAAGAAAGAAAAAAAGAAAGAAAGAAAGAAAGAGAAAAGAAAAGAAAAGAAAGGAAGGAAGGAAGGAAGAAAGGGAGGGAAGAAGAAAGGAAGGAAAAAAGGCAGGCAGTAAAAAGGAAATAAAAATGAATAAAGAGAACAGAAAACAATAAAATGGCAAAGGTAAGCCCTAACATACCAATAATTACATTAAATATAAATGGTCTGCTATACCAATTAGAAAATAGAGGTTGTCAGAGTGGATTTTAAAATACGTAGGCATATGCTGCCTACAAGACACTTCAAATATAATATCAGCAGGTTGAAAGTAGAGGATAGAAAAAGATACGACATGCAAACATTAACCAAAATAAATTAAGAAGTTCTGAAGAAGGATGGTGGTGATGGTAGCATAACAATGTGAATGTACTTAATGCCACCAAACTATACATTTAAAAGTGTTTAAGACAGTCAATTTTATGTGAAGACAGAAATGGCTATATTAACATCAGATAGCATAGACGTCAGAGCAAAAAAAATTCCCAGAGAGAGATGAACATTATGTCACAATAAAAAAAGATCAATCGACTGAGAAGATATGGTAATCTCAAATGAGCATTTACCAAAGAGAGATGAAAAATACATGAAGCAAAACCTGATAGAACTGAAAGGAAAAACAGACAAATCCATAATTGTAGTTGGAGACCAACATCCTTCTCTCAACAACTGATAGAACTGGACGGGGGCGCCTGGGTGGCTCAATGGGTTACAGCCTCTGCCTCCTGGGATTGAGGCCCGTATCGGGCTCTCTGCTCAGCGGGAGCCTGCTTCCTCCTCTCTCTCTGCCTGCCTCTCTGCCTACTTGTGATCTCTCTCTCTGTCAAATAATAAAAAAAAATCTTAAAAAAAAAAAGAACTGGACAGAAATTAGGAAAGATGTAGAGAAGAAACTTAACAATGCCACCAACCAATGTGATCTAATCAACACTTACAGAACATTCCACCAAAAGAATATACATCCTTTTCACATTCCAAGGAATATAAACCAATATTGATCATATCATGGCTATAAAGCAAACTCCAACAAATCTAAAAGAACTGAAATAATGCAAAGTGCGTCCTCTGATCACAATAAAATCAAGCTAGAAATAAATAATATAAAGATAACAGGAAAATGGAAACTTGGAAACTAAATAGCACACATACATAATTCATGGTAAAAGAAAAAGTATCAAGGGAAAGTTTTAAAAATGCATTGAACTGAAAAAAATGAAAGTACAACATATCAAAATTGGGGGCTATAGCTAAAAAAATGGTGAGGGGGCATTTATAACATCATATGCATACATCAGGAAAGGAAATTTTCAAGTAAACAGTTCAAGTTCCTACCTCAAGAACCTATAGAAAGAAGAGCAGTGTAAACTGAGAAACAAGCAGAAGGAAGGGAATAAAGACAAAAACAAAATTAAGTGAAACTATAAACAGAAAAACAATAGAGAGAAATGAATGACACAAAGTGCTGGTCCTTTGGGAAAAAAAAACTGAAAAACCTCTAGCAAGACTGACAGACGAGCAAGTGAGTGAGTGAGTGAGTGAGCGAGAGAAGACACAAATTACCGTATCAGGAATGAAACAGAAGATTATCATTAAAGAACATGCAGAGATCAAATAATAAGGGAGTACTTTGAGCACTCATAAATTTGACAATTTAGATGAAATGGATCAAGTGCTACTACAACTAACCTACTATGAAATAGATCATGTAAACAGTCCCATAACCATTAAGGAAATTGAATTTATGATCTTTAAAAACTTCCAAACAGCAAATTTCCAAGTCCAAGTTCCTATTATCCAAGTCACTGGATAATTCTACTAAACATTTTAAAAATTAACACTAATGGTAGTTACACTTGGGAGTACAGTATATAAATCACTATTTTGTACACTTGAAAGTAATGTAACATTGTGTCAATTATACTTCAAAGAAAGAAAGAAAGAAAGAGAAGACAGAGAAACAAATACTGTGTGATATCAGTTATATGTGGAATCTAAAGAAAGCTAAATTCATAGAATGGTAGTTGCCGGGGCAGGGGGTAGGGGAAATGGAGAGATACTGGTCAAAGGGTACTAAATTCTAGTTTTAAGTAAGTTCTGGATAATATGTAGCATGGTGACTATAGTTAGCAATATTGTGCTGTATGCAAAAGTGGCTATGACAGTAGATTTTAAAGGGTTTCATCATAACAACAAAATGATAATTATGTGAGATTAAAGACGTATTAACTAAACTTATTGTGGTAAACTCTTCACTATCTAGGTATCTAATCATCACTTTGTATACCTGCAATTTACACAATGTTATATGTCAACTATATCTCAATAAAGCTGGAAAAATCATCTTAATAAAAACCACCTTAATAATAAAAAGAACACCAATTTTACATAGCCTCTTCCGGAAAATAAAAGAGGATGGGGGCACCTGGGTAGCTCAGTTGGTTAAGTGTTCAACTCTTGATTTCAGCATAGGTTATGATCTCGGGGTTGTGAGATTGAGCCCCAAATCATCTTATAAAGCTAGTATTAAAAACCAAAACCATACAAAGACAGTACAAAAAAAACAGTACAACCCTCATGAACATGGATGCAAAAATCCTTAAGAAAATATAGGCAAATAAAATTCAGCAATATTTTATTTATTTATTTATTTATTTGTGAAAATAAATTTGAAATTTTTTTTCCTTTTTTGTTTTTTTTTCCCCTTTGGATGGAACATTATTCTTATTTATTTATTTATTATGTCATCATACAATACGTCATTACTTTTTGATGTAGTGTTCCAAGATTCATTGTTTGTTTATAACACCCAGTACTCCATGCAATAGGTGTCCTCCTTAATACCCATCACTGGGCCAACCCAACCTTCCCCAACCCCCTCCCTCTGCCAGATCAGCTTTCACTTCCACCCTTAGAGAATCTATGTTGCCATTAATGGTTTTCTCCAACCTAGCTATTGTTTGCGTAACTGTTAACCTTAAGTCTATTTCTGACATCTTGCTTATATCTATATCCATTAGTTCTGTGGCAGAGGTCACAGTCTCTGAATTTTTCCCTCTGCTGGGGGTCCCTCCTCCTAGTCATTCTGGTGAAAGATGGTTGAGGGAATGTACAGAGTCCAAACTATTGGCCACAACCCAAGCAAGATGCACCTGTTTTATAGGGACTTTAGGGTTGTCAGCCTCTTGTTCTTTCAGTCTGTCTTCTAGGGAAGGGGCCTGCCACACTGTTACTCAGGCAACCCTGTTTTGGCAGTTATCCTGTCCCCTGTAGGGGGGGATGGGCTCAGTGAAAACCGGTTTTGGGGGGCTTCTGTTCCCTGGCAGCTTTCTGCGTCTCTTCCAAGAGTTAGAGCAAAAGTGACCATTTCCAATCTTCTGTCTCAGAACAGAGAGATGAAAGTCTATTCTCCAGAAAGCCCTCCAGGCCACACTGACTCAGTTTTTGTCTGTGCTGCTAAAAACCCCAGTGTCCTGGGTTGTGCACCCCACAGCAGCACTCCCAGCCCTCGCTTCCAGGTCCAGGCATGTCTCTGCCCTTTGTGCTTCCAAAACTGCCAACCGCCCCCAGTTTGCACGCATGCCCCTGCAGCTCCAGGTTTCAGTTTGGGGGGCTGCCCTAAAGTCCTTTCCCTGTAGTTGCCTGTCTGCAAGTCTGTGCCTAGTCCCCAGTGCAGGACGCTTTTGTGCTCCTGTGTTATTTCACTTTCCTGGTGCCAGTGCTTATGGCGGATCCCTCCCCTTTCTATTTATCTTCTGATATCTGTCCACAGAATCACAGCTCCCCGCTTTATACCTCAAAACCAACCACTGGAGATATTCTGTTGGTATAGATCCTGATATATCTTCTCACATCTCAGGCTGATTTTGTGGGTGTTCAGAGTGGTCTGGTAGATATCCAGCTCAATTCAAGGAACCAGTTGAAATAGAGTTCCTTACTCCTCTGCCATTTTGGCCCCCTTCCCAAAATTCAGCAATATTTTAAAAGCATTATACACCATGACTTAGTGGGACTTATTCCAGAAATGTAAAGCTGGTTCAGTGTCTGAAACACTATCAATGAGTCCATGATATTTAACAGGCAAGAGAAGAAAAATTACATGATCATATCAGTTAATGTAGAAAAAGCATTTGAGTAAATTCCACTCTAATTTATAATAAAAAAACTATCAGAAAAGTTGCAACACAAGGGAATTTCCTTCAATTTAAAAAAGAACACCTATAAGAAACCTATAGCTAATTTTATACTTAGTGGTGAAAGACTGAATGTTTTTCCCTTAGACTGGGAACAAGGCAAGGATGTCTACTCTCATCACTCCATCGCAGCATAGTACTGGAAGTTCTAGTCAATGTAATAATATAAGAAAAAGAAATAAAAGGCATAAAGATCAGAAAGGAAAAAAAATAAAGCCATTCCTATTTGTAGATGTCACAATTGTCTATACAGAAAATCACAAGGAAATCTAAAATAAAAAATAAAAAAAATCCACAAAAGTCCTTTTACAACAAAATAAGGGAGTTTAGCAAGGTTGCAGGACATGAAGTTAACATACAGAAGTCAATTGTTCTTCTATATACCAGCAATAAACTACTGAAATTTGAAATTAAAAAAAAATTACACCAGTACAGAAAAAATAGAAAATACTTAGATAAAAATCTAACAAAATGGGTACAGGATCTCTATACCTAAAACTACTAAACTGATGAAAGAACAAAATCAAGGAAGATCTAAATAAATGTAGAAATACTCCATGTTCATGGATTAGAAGATTCAATACCATTAACATGTCAATTCTTTTCATCTTGATGTACAGGTTCAATGCAATTCCAATAAGGTATCTATTTTGTAGATATCAACAAACAGATTCTGAAGTTTATATAACAAAAGGCAAAAGACCTAGAATAGCGCCACACAAATGGTGAAGAACAGCCAAACTACCTGATAGCAAGACTTACTGTAAAGTTATAGTAATCAAGACAGCATGGTATTAGGAAAAGAACAGACATATCTCAATGGAACAGAACAGAGAGCCCAGAAAGAGACCCATACAAATATAGTCAAGTGATCACTGATTGCCAAAGATCAAAGGGAATTCAACGAGGAAAGAATAATTTTTTTTCAACAAATGATGTTGGAGCAACTGGATATCCATATGCAAAAAGAAAAGAAAAACAAACAAACAAAAAAAGAACTTAGACATAGACCTTACACCTCTCACAAAAATTAACTCAAAATAATTTTTATTTAGGATCAGAGACCTAAATGTAACACACAAAGCCATAAAAAATTTTTATAACAAAACAGAAGATATAGATGACTTTTGATTTGGTGACTTTTTAGATACAACACCAAAAGCATACTGCATTAAAAAAAAAAACCTGGTAAGCTGGTCTTTATTAAAATTAAAACCTTCTGTTTTGTGGCAGAAACTTTAAATGAAAAGACAAGCCACAGAATGGGAGAACATATTTGCAAATCACATATTTGATAAAAGATCTGTATCTAAATTAAAAAAAAAACTTTTAACATTCAACAATAAGGAAACAGCAACCCAATTAAAAAGTGGACAAAATAACATATGCTCAGGAAAATACAGACATGGCAAAAGGCATGTGAAAAAATATTGTCATTAGGGAATTACAAATTAAAACAACAATGAAGTATCATCATATAACTATTAGAATGACTAAAAACCTTAAAATTTAAAAAAATTTAAAAATTCACAGTACCAAATAAATGCTGGTGAGGATGTAGAAAAAGGAACTCTCATTCACTGCTGGTGGGAATGCAAATGGTACAGCTACCTTGGAAGACAGTTTCCTAATATCTTATAAAGCTAAATTTTTACCAAATCTTACCATACAATCCGGTAATCACGTTCATATGCTTTTATACAACTGATTTGAAAACCTGCACATGAATGTTTATAGCAGCTTTATCCTTAATTGCCAAACACTGGAAGCAACCAAAATGTCCTTCAATAGATGAATGAATAAACAAGTTGTGGTACAACCATCAATGGAATATTAAGTGATACAAAGAAGCTATCAACCCAAAGAAGGGCATGGATGGACCATAAATGTGAATTGCCAAGTGAAAAGAACCAGTATGAAATGGCTACCTACTATATGATTCCAATTATATGACATTCTAGAAAAGGCAAAACTATAGAGACAGTACAAAGATCAGTGATTGCCAGAAGTTTGGAGGAAGAGGGGAAGATTGATTAGGTTAAGCACAGGGAATTTCTTAGGAGGTGAAAATATTCTGTACAATACTGAAACAATAGATATACGACATTACGCATTTGTGAAAACCAAAAGAATTTTGCAGCACAAAAGTAAAACTTAACACAAGTTAAAAAAAAAAATCATTTAGAAGACAGGGGGACTCCAGGAAGCAATGTAGACTGTGAAAAGAGAATCTAACTGAATTACAAATGTATGAAATAACTTATGGAGTGGAGGGAAAATGTGCTGACCTTAGTAACTTCGAAAATGAGTAGAGTCTGGAGCACCTGGTATCTCAGCCGGTTAAGCATCTGCCTTCAGCTCAGGTCATGATCGCAGGGTCCTGGGCTCTCTGCTCAGCGGAGAGTCTGCTTCTCCTTCTCCCACTACCCCTCACCCCCCAGCTCATGCTCTCTCACTCAAATAAATAAATAAAATCTTAAAAAAAAAAAAAAGGAAAATGAGTAGTCTATAAGATGACAGCAAAAGCAACTGCATATTAAGAACTGTGCCCTCAAGTGCAACTAATGAATTGTTGAACACTGCATCAAAAACTAATGATATATTATATGTTGGCTAATTGAACATAAAAAAAAAAGAACTGTGTTCTTGGGGTGCCCAGCTAGCTCAGTCAGTTGGGCGTCTGCCTTTAGCTCGGGTTATGATCCCAGGGTCCTGGGATTGAGCCCTGTGTCAGGCTCCTTACTCCGTGGAGAGCCTGCTTCTCCCTCTCTCTCTGCCTGCTGCTCTCCCTGCTCATGCTCTGTCAAATAAATAAATAAAATCTTAAAAATATATATTGTGTTATTGATAAAGTTGTTTCTCACAGGGGTATGGGTTAAAAATTCTAAGCTGCTATACATTTATGCTGCAATTAATTAAGTAAATGGGTTGTAGATGTTGTGAGCTAGGTTTCTCACTGCTGAGAGTGGGAATTTACAGATAACTAAGGGTGGGGATCTAGAATGATCCACGTTGTAATGGATTACAGTTAGGGACATCATTACAGAGTCATGCTTAGCTTAACATAGAGAGAGATGGTTACACATATTTATAGGTATATGCATATACATTGGTTAGTATACACATATATATTTCCTTGCTTTGTCTTCTAAAAGGGCCCAAAATCAATAAATGACACCCTAGTAGCAAAAGGTACACTAGTTAATGTTTATCTAGTCATTTTGGTACTCAAAAACTCATTCTCAAGTAGATTCTACAGGATGTATTCTTAGGAAATAGATTCTGTGAGCTCATATATATGGGTAAGTTTGTTGTTTATACTTGAAAGTTAGAAAATCTTTGGCTCACACTTCCTTGGAGTATCTTAAATATGTTGCTCTATTTTCTTCTGGTATTATTGAAATGTCTAATGCAAATCTAATTTTCCCTTATAAGTTAGTATTATTGTGTCTGGTTGTTCTGAGTCAACATTCTTAGGCACACATTATATTTTTTCAACATATAGTTTCTTTTCTTTTAACTGCAGGAAAGTTTTCTTGAATTGTAGTTTTTAGTACACATTCTGTTCACTTGCTGTATTTTTTTCTTCATTGACTTCTATTATCTGTATGTTGGATCATCTCTGCCTATCTTTTTATTTTTTTAACATATAACGTATTATTTGTTTCAGGGGTACAGGTCTGTGAATCATCAGTCTTACACAATTCACAGCACTCACCATAGCACACACCTTCCCCAATGACCAGCGCCCCCGATCCCTGCCTTCTCCCTCCCCTCCAGCAACCCTTAGTTTGTTTCCTGAGATTAAGAGTCACTAATGGTTTGTTTCCCTCCCCAGTCCCATCTTATTTCATTTTTTCCTCCCTTCCCCCCACCCTGCCTCTCAAATTCCTCATATCAGAGAGATCATATGATAAATTGTCTTTTCTCTGACTTATTTCACTTAGCATAATACCCTTTAGTTCCATCCATGTCATTGCAAATGGCAAGATTTCGGGTTTTTTGATGGCTGCATAGTATTCCATTGTGCGTGTGTGTGTGTGTGTGTGTGTGTGTGTGTGTGTGTGTATACACGCACACACCACATCTTCTTTATCCATTGTTTTGTTGATGCACATCTAGGCTCTTTCCATAGTTTGGCTATTGTGGACATTGCTGCTATACACATTCAGGTGCATGTGCCCCTTTGGATCACTACATTTGTCTCTTTAGGGTAAATACCCAGTAGTTCCTCTGCCTATCCTTAATATGTCACTTCTCACAAATTGTCTAAAATTTTTTTGCCATTTCTTTTCAATTTTTAAAGTTTTCTTCTTTTCTACCTTCAATTTCTCTTATGGTGTTATTTGGACTCACGTTCCTTCTAGTTTAATCCATTTCTTGTAATGATTTTTTTAAAAATTATGTTATGCTAGTCACCATATAGTAGTACATCATTAGTTTTTGATGTAGTGTTCCATGATTCATTGTTTGCATATAACACCCAGTGTTCCATGTAATCCATGCCCTCCTTAATACCTGTCACTGGTTTACCCATCCCCCTTACCCCACCTCTAAAATCCTGTTTGTTTCCCAGAGTTCAGTCTCTCATGATTCATCTCCCCCTCCAATTGCCCCCGCTTCATTTTTCCCTTCCTTCTCCTAATGTCCTCCATGCTATTCCTTATATTCCACAAATAAGTGAAACCATATGATAATTGACTTTCTCTGCTTGACTTATTTCACTCAGCATAATCTCCTCCAGTCCCATCCATCTTGATGCAAAAGTTGGGTATTCATCCTTTCCAATGGCTGAGTAATATTCCATTGTGTATATGGACCACATCTTCTTTATCCATTCGTCTGTTGAAGGGCTTTTTCTTTTACTTCCGATCCTTTGCTGAGTTATGTTACCTCACATCTGAGTTTCTCTGATTCTGATTTTTGTTGTTCTTTCAGTTGTTACATCATTTTCTTAATGTCTTATTACTAGTTTTGAAATAGTAGGTTACAGTATTTGACTTTTAAGTAAGCTTTCATTTTCTACAGATATTATTCAACTTTTACCCTCTTTTTTCTTATTATAACTTTGTATATTCATTTTTTATGTGAAATTAGCTTTCTTAAACTGTTTGAATGAGATAGGGTGAGTGTAGATTTTTTTAACTTCACAGAATTCCATTTTCTGTTGTTTTTGTGTAGTGTTCAAAACTATAGCAGTTTGCTTTTTGCAATTTTTTGGGCTGCATTCTTCTCTGCCATAGACTTTCTTTTCCTTTCATCTCTAGTGCCCCTATTCTGTTTATTTTTATTCCACTCCTAGCAACTATAGGACCATGTCCTAGAAAGAAGTCTTGCAAAGGTCTGTTTTAAGAGTTCATACAAGCTATACCACTCCAGCCTATTTGGTTCTTCTTATGGTGAACCTTTTATACTTACCTATCTTTGGAATGCACAAAATTCCTTCCAGTTTCAGCTAGTGTTTGCAAATTGGCCTGCTGTATTTTCTAATGAGTATCTGTTGGCTATTTTAGGGTTTTCCTTTCCTTAGGTCTATCAGACACTGCCCCATTGATTCCTTTTTTAAACTTCCATCCCAGGTACTGATACCATAAAGGTCTTATCTTACTTCATTTCTTCCACAATTGACAATGCTGACCAATTCTTTTCTGAAGTCTCTCTTCCCTTAGTATCTGGGATAATATCCTCTTTCAGGTTTCATCCTCTATTTCTGGCCACTCAGTATCAATCTCCTTTATGGATTCTTCTCCCACCGCTGTTTTCTTATAAATAGATGTTCTCCAGTGTTTTATCCAACCTCAGCCTTCTTCTTATTGTAATATCTTCTCCCTGGTGACCTCATTCTTATATAACTTCAACAATGAATGCTGATCAAGGCTATAATTACATCTCAGGCTTTTCTCCAGAATTTGAAACCCATTTATCCAGCTACCTAATATATTTCACCTTGTTACCTCACAGCCATCTCCAATCTAACACATTAAAAGCCAAACTCATCAGCTTTCTCCCATTCATGCCACTATAGTACTTCTTATATTCTCTCCATGAAGGCCTCATCATACATCCAGTTATCCAGTTGCAGAAACCTGCAAGTCCTTATCTAGGTTTCAATGTCTCCTTTACTACTCTCTTGCCACATTCTGAATATTTCACAACCTAAGAACTGTCAAATCTATTTCCTTACCCTCAACCCCAACCCCATCAGAGGGGTCCCTGTCTATGTCTCTCCTGAATTGCCAGAGCAGCCTCTTTTCTGTCTCCTTGTCTACGCCACCTTCACCCTGGAGCAATCTTTCTAAATTGCAGATCTATGATATTTTTCATAGGTTCCCCTTAACTTTCAAAATAAAATCCAGATTCTTCACATGGCTGGATCTTGTCTCTGACTACCTCTCCAAATCATACTGAGTTCAACCTACAGTTTCTCAGACATGGTAACTCATGATTTTGTGCTATCGTGCATGCTAATCTCTCTGACTGGAGCACCTTGTCTTCTATCTCTTTAATTGGCTACTTCCCAGTTAGGCTTCAGGAGCCAGTTGAGACTTTTACTTTTCCACAGTCTTTCTTGATCATTCACTTTCTATGTTGCCTTCTTTCCAACCATTCAAAGTCCTCAGCAGAACCTTCCTTCAGAGGACTTACCACTATATATTACAACGGTCTGTTTACCTGTCTATCTCCCCCGTCTGCCTGTGAGCTCCTTGAGAGTGAGGCCTTTGTCTTATCTGTTCCCCCAGTGCATGGTATAGATAAGAAATGTCTCTTAAATAAACAAGTTAACATGAGGCATGATATGGAAAAACTCAACGAAAATAAGAATTTACTTTCGAATCTGCATGGATTGAAAAAAATGTATCCCATCTTTTGTCCTAAGAGAAAGATCAATGTCTAAACATTCAATAATTCACACACTAGAACACAAGAGGCAGAAAGTGTTAACATCTACAAGATTTAAAAAAATCTAATGTAATATTTTTGCTCTGATTAACATTCACTGGAACAGTGGAAAGAAAAATGTCCTTCATAAATGAACCACCCCCAAATGACTCTGCTTATAGGTAGTGTAGGCAGTTTACCACAGAGGAATGATCTGAGGATCATTCCACCTTCCTGAAACATTCCTCCACTGACTTTGCCTATTTAACTTGAGATCTGTACCATCAGTATTGTTCCACTGGGTTTAGTTGCCAAAGTGGCAGGACTACTTCTCAAGCCCTGCTGTTAAAATGCAGTGACTATCAAGAAAATAAAGCTATTTGTATCTGTATCCCTTTTGCTTAGCACATTTCTTTGCACAAAGCTGGCTGTCAACAAACATTTGTGAAATGTACATATACATATATGTATACGTACATATATATGAATGAATGATAGACATAATCTCTGCAAGACACCTTGGCCATCAGAGTAGGAAAAGGTGGTATTAAAAAAGGAAGAGAGCAGATATTATTTATGTTAATATATTACACAACAGTATATGTTGATATATCACATATGTCATACTGAAGTAAATTATATATTATATTAACATATATTTTAATATCATAGAACTGAAAGGAAATTAACCTACATAGAACTCTAAAATATTTTTTAAGAAAAGTGCATCATATGAATCAAATGTCAAAACAAACATAAAGGGCGCCTGGGTGGCTCAGTGGGTTAAAGCCTCTGCTTTCGGCTCAGGTCATGATCTCAGCGTCCTGGGATCGAGGCCCGCATCGGGCTCTCTGCTCAGCAGGGAGCCTGCTTCCTCCTCTCCCTGTCTCTCTGCCTGCCTCTCTGCCTACTTGTAATCTCTCTCTCTGTGTCAAAAAAAAATAAAAAAATAAAAACAAAACAAAACAAAACAAACATAAATACCCCAAGAAGAGGCAGTAAATAAAACTACATGATTGACTTTGATTTGAAATCTAGGTAATAGCTTTAAGAGAAATTTTAAAATGAAGATTCATAAATAAAACAGTGTTAGAAAATACAACAAACAAAAACATCAATAAAGGAAAGAAGGTAAATACAGGCACAACTGATTTTTAAAACTGTATATGAAGTAAAAATATTGGCCAATTTAGTGAAAAAGCCAACTGGTTATCAGGTATCTGACTTAATCACTTTTTCAATTTTCAACAGGTTTTGTGGCATATCAAAACCGTGCTCAGGGCGCCTGGGTGGCTCAGTGGGTTAAAGCCTCTGCTTTCGGCTCAGGTCATGATCTCAGGGTCCTGGGATCGAGGCCCACATCCGGCTCTCTGCTCAGCAGGGAGCCTGCTTCCTCCTCTCTCTGCCTGCCTCTCTGCCTCCTTGTGATCTCTCTCCCGCTGTGAAATAACTAACTAAATAAATAAAATCTTAAAAAAACAAAACAAAACACCGTGCTCAGCCAGTGGAAGGGAGTAACTTCAAATCTAAATGTGCTCCCAAACAGAGCAACAACCAGACCAACAGGGAGCTCCTGAAGGACTAACCAACTGTGCTATCAGCTGAGGTGGCGTCTGTCTGCAACCGCACCAATTATGTAGCAGTAAACCCATTCCAAGCTTAGAAAAGACATGTGGAACTTTTTTTAGTCACTGAAAAAAAAAAATTTCAATTTATAGTGAGTTACTGATTTACCTTGTGGCTAAGGAAAGAGACAAATATTAAAAGTAGACCTTAAATATATAAAAAGGATTGCAAAAGGAATAAAGTTATTTGGGATGGTCTAGAAAATTGATGAAATTAACTTCCTAAGAGAAACAACAAAACAGTCTCCAACTTTCAAATAACCTATCTATACAAATGGGCAAGCAGCAGAAGTTCCCTCCCATCATCCAAATCATAACACCCGACTCACTAACCAACTTCTCTAAGCCTAAGGGAAGGGCAAATGTTCTGTTTTCCAGTATGATCACAAGAAGAGCAACTCTCCAAGAGAGCTACCTTCTCTTAGTAAGCATGCAGAATTAATAAAATACTTGTGCCAACAATTAATTGCTCATTACTAGCCTCCTTTCCTTTCCATACCTTCTTTCTAGTCTAGATTCCAGTCTAGAATGAGAAGGCAAGAAGAAAAAAACACCAAACTTCTACTGGGGTATGTGGTACTTAAAAGACACATTTCCATAGGAATATTATTACAAGCAGTAGTAGTTTGTTGTGGTAAAAACTGTGCAATTAGCATAACTTCTAGTAAGAATGGGCTGAGTATTTTTTTGGTGAGCTGATCTTTTTTTTTTTTTTTAAAGATTTTATTTATTCATTTGACACAGAGAGAGAGATCACAAGTAGGCAGAGAGGCAGGCAGAGAGAGAGAGAGGAGGAAGCAGGTTCCCTGCTGAGCAGAGAGCCTGATGTGGGCCTCCATCCCAAACCCAGGACCCTGGGATTATGACCTGAGCCGAAGGCAGCGGCTTTAACCCACTGAGCCACCCAGGCGCCCTGGTGAGCTGATCTTGAAGCTAATCACCAACTATTAATACTGTTTATTCATAAAAATAAAAGTTGAGTCCTAAATAATTGATTTACAAACTAACTTCTGGAACAAATAGGAAACCTATTAAGACAAAGAAGAACTCATTTCAGAAATTAGTTTCACAGTTAAAAATTCTTTTGGATCAGCAGCTTTAAAGTTGGTTTTAGAAAATAGCAGGATTCCATAAAGTTTCAAAGAGAATTAGAAAGATTTAAAAGTTCTTTGTTTATTTCCTGAACATTTGAATTGAGTCAGACTATAATGGTGCCAACTTTACTGATAATGTAACAAATCAGCTGATTATTTTTAACATTAAGGGAGTTGGATAAGCTGCAACATTGTGTACTGAGTAACACGATGTGAATTATTTCTTTGAAAGAAAAAAATGTAACCCTTTACAGAATGTTTAAACTGGGTCCCTCTTATCACCTTTACACGGGACTATTATGTTAAAGATAGGATTCTAAGGTATGAAAAACATTAGAATTTTACAATTGCAGAGTCTGGTAATCACAGTTACTGGTTTTCTTTTTTCTGTAACTGAATACAAGATAAAAATGAATCACTAAAGTGACACCAATAATTTTGAGGAAAGATGTGGAAGAGGAGTTTCAAACCAAAGTCACACAGATAGCTGTGATATCTCAGAATGGAAATTCTCCAAAGACAGGGATTTTCACTTCATCCCCTTGGCCCAGAATAGTGCTTGGGACTTAGCAGTGGCTCAGTAAATACTCGTTGAATAAATCAATGAATGAAAAGTATTCCCTATAAATTTCAGAAACACTTAAGGAAGTTTTAAAGATAATTTTTATTAATATGAAAATAACAGTTTTGTTGTGAGAAAACAGAAAATTATCTATTCCTATATAGAATATCTTTATAGACATAGATCAATTTTAATTGATCATAATTCTACCACTCAGAGAAAGCTACTGTTAATATACTTCTAGTTTTTTCTTAGGCATATTTTTACATAATTGAGATTAAAAAATTACTTATAATATTCTATCTAGCCTTCACTGTACACTTAAATTTTTAGTATGAGCCTTTTCCAATGTTATTGAAAGGATCTTCTTTATTTAATACTTTTAATATGTTATATTCAAACATTCAGGAACACTTGAAAACAATTTTTAGTTCACAAATCAGTGTTATATAAGGTACTGGTACTAAGTTATTTCCTAGTCATTGGTATTGAATTTGTGATTTAGAGGCTTAAAGGAAAGACTATCCTACAGGAAACACTAACATCATGCATGCTGTTTTGAGAAGAGACAGGATATGTTTCTAATTCATTCATTTGTTCATCCACTCATCAAATATTTGTTATTGGTTTACAATCTAATGAAGGGAGACATACATTAACTGACCAATCAACAAATTAACTTAAAATCACAACTGTGATAAGCTGTAAATGTTAGGAATAAGAGGTGTATGGCCGTATGTCTCTATATAATAAAAGAAGTTGGTCTAGACTATTTGTATGTGTATGTATGTTTATTAGGGAATTGGGTGTAGGAGGTGGCTTGGAAGTAATTTTATCTAACACTTATTGAGTACTTCATCCAATGATAGGCACTGTGTTAGGTACTTTATACAGCTTTTTTCCATTTTCTTGTTTAATAATCACAGTTATCTTATGAAAATCTAATGATTTCCCCCCACTTTACAGATAAAGAAATAGAGGCTCAGAGAGATGTCAAGTAAATTATTTAAGATTATACTGCCAGTAAATAACGATCTGGGAGGGTAACCCAGACAACAGGCAGCAGGGTGTGAAGTCATATTATATGTGGTACATCCCACTTCCCAACATAATTAACATTTATACTGAGATATAAAGGATTAGTAGATGTTAATATAGCATGAGGAAGGGGGGGAAAGGGGAAAGAACACTCCTTGCAGAAGGAGAGGCATGAAAAAAGCTCTAAGATGGGAGGGACTGTGGTGAATCAAAGAGTGAACAAAAACGGTAACAAAGCCAGTGAACTAAGCAGGAACACAGAGTAAAGGGAAATATGGAGATGAGACTGGAAGAATAGGCAGGACCCAGGTAGTGAAAGCCCTCATGGGACACATTAAGGTTAAGGATACTGGCCTCAATCCTAAATGTAATGAAAAGGCACAAGTTTCTTTTACTGCTTTCCTTTGAAATTCAAAAATTTAAGGGGAAGAAAATTCACAAAGGTTGGATTTAATGAAGGTGCAGAAGCATGAATATTTGCTCAGTTTGAAAATATTTCCTGGAACCTATTGTAATACTTCAAAAACAAAAATGGTGGCTTTTAAACACATTTTAAGTGACTCATGGGTGGCTCAGTTGGTTAAGCCCCTGCCTTCAGCTCAGGTCACGATCCCAGGGTCCTGGGATCAAGTCCCACATTGGGCTCCCTGCTCAGCAGGGAGCCTGCTTCTCCCTCTGCCTGTTGCTCCCCCTGCTTGTGCTCTATCTTTCTGACAAATAAATAAATAAAATCTTTTAAAAAATAAAGAAATAACTTTTAAAATAAACTCAAAGATGAATAAATTCAAAAGAGAAGAGGATTCTATAAAGGGAGAGTACTAGAAAATGGCTTTGGGCCAGGTTGTAACAGGTGTGGTTGATATTTAATCTGCTGATATTTAATACAGAGGCATGTGGAGGCCCCAGGGATGAGCTAAGAAGCAGGGAAAGATGACATCCATTTCAGACATAGTAGAAGTACATGAATGATGATATCACAAGAGTTATGAAAATGAAAACAGTACACATACCATTGAGAATAAGCTGGAAAAACCTGGGCAGTGAGAGGGGAGGGGAGGGGAGGTTTATAGTAAAAGATATTTCCAAGATATGGTCTTAAAATATCCTCCCTATACGCCAACCATCTTAATATAACAAGATCATATGTCATATAGACGTTTATTTTTTTTTATCTATTTATTTGAGAAAGAGAGCACAAGTGGGAGGAGGGGAGAGAGAGAGAGAGGGAGGGGGAGGGGGAGGGGGAG